>CM077151.1:69180661-69254143 GCA_039583875.1 Platanthera guangdongensis | reverse complement strand
CCAAGCTAAGACGTTCAAAGATCGGTTACGAATGCCACCGAGGAAAGGCGTGAAATCATTCAAATGCATCGAATACTCACAAGTCAGACTACAAAAATAATTACAAAACACATGAAATTTCAAATCCCACAACAACAGTTCAATTCCAAGCATTCAACATAAGAGAAATAAATAGCATCCATGCCTAGATTTACTCATGCATGCGGCAGGTGATTAGGGAAGAAAGCTAATGGCGGTATCGTCCTTGGGTCGTCAGGTGACTCCAGAGGTGGGTTGCAGTGGTTGGATGGGGAAGGTTTGGGGGTTATGGTGATAAGAGGGTTACGGACAGTGGAGACAGAAGGCTAGGGGCTGCAGGATGGTCGACCGAGGGTCGGGGAAGAGGTGTGGTTGGTGGTATGGCTGGAGCAGGACTACCCTGGGACAATGTGGATCTAGGTGCTGGAAAAGACATGGGGGTTGACGGGGCAGGGATAGCCGCTGGAAGGCAGTGGTAGTGCTGGGAAGGTTCGATTGGGCGGGGAGATGGGACTGGGAAACGGTGACAGTGATGGAGGAGGATGTCCAGGATAGGGTAGGGGTGCAGGGAGGTGGCGGTAGTGGTGGGGAATGGGTGTCAATGCTGGAGAAGAAGGGGAAGTGTCGCACGGAAGAGGAGAGCCGCTCGGAGTCCACCAAGAAGACCGACGGGTCGCTGAAACCGCAACCTTTGATGCCCTAATCAGCCGCACCTGCATGTATATATAGGGGAGGGGGAAGTAAAGAGCTAGGGCACCCATATCGGATGGCTAATAACGTTCGGGCCGATGGGGGTGTCAAATAACATGAAATACATAAAATAATATATGGAAAAGATTCGGAACGACCATCCGGGTGCATCCACGAACTCGGATCGCCCAAACGGGTCGCCGATCACCACCTCCTGCGGGAATAAACATGTGTGTGTCATCGATTGCCATCAGAGAATAAAATCAAATAAAAAATTCATGCAATTCTGTCCACTCATTAAGATACAAAATCAAATAAAAAACACTTCTTTTTTTGGAAAATCAAGATATTTTCATGTCCAAAAATGTGAAAAAAAAAATGGGAAGAAGATCCATGGACAAAAAAAGAGATCCTCTGTATGAATATCGTGGTGATTTAATCTGTCTTTTTAGTAATAGTGTCAGATTAGTAGGCAAGTTTCTCTTATGATTGTTTCAACTGATTCTAAATTACCTCCTGATGGTTTTTTTATTCTTTAAAAATACTGAATAGAGCCGAATCATAAGAATATGTCAAGTTATTAATATTCAATAGTAGAAAACATAATCTATCTTTTCTTCTCCCAATCCTTTTGGCATTATGATTTACGAATCACACTACTTTTAACATAAATTAAGGTTTCTGGCGAATTATAATTTACTCCATTAACTAAACTACTCATTTGCACATTTTTTGCTCAATAAATCTAAAAGCTTAAGGGATGTGACAATCTATAAGATAACATACTTTTCATTTTGATATGAACACGACTACTTTTGGATTTGTATTTGTTACTCCATTAACTAAACTACTCATTTGCACATTTTTCGCTCAAGAAATCTAAAAGCTTAAGGGATGTGACAATCTATAAGATAACATACTTTTCATTTGATATGAACACGACTACTTTTGGATATGTATTTTTTTATGAACATGACTAATATATGAAAGCCAATTTCACTTTTTAATGTACTGAGATTACTATACGTTCTATTACAACACTGTCAATCCTCCATGTTAACAACAAATAAGCAATGCCATCAAAAATATTGTCGTTGTTGTTTAACAGTTACCCTCAATTGCTTTCGGATGATGAATAGGAATGCCAACGAGGGGCCAAAGCGATGTGCGGCACGGAAGAAGGCACGAACTTCATCGTTTTTGAGACGTGCACCAACAAGATCCAAGCCACCATGGCGGAAGACGGAAGCAGCATAACGAATGCCCTAGAACATATCGGCTAGAGGCAGGCAACCGAGACATATCTATTCAGGACCGATGTGATACACATAAAGCCCAGAGGAGGAACTTTGCCGAATTCAAAGGAGAAGAGCAATACAGACACGGGTTAATGGCCAAGCAAATGATTATAGTAGACCTCATCCGAACTTCGTCATAGTTCCGCGTTTAACTTTAACTTCCAACAACTTAGGTGCATGTGATGAGTACATCAATCCAACTCATGCCGGAGAAAATCAGATCCATATATAACATGTGAAAAAGCTACTTCGGCCAGGTCTACCACACCATGCGTTGAAGGGATGTTCGTACTATGGCGCCGACCACGGCGAGAGTTATTAATAAATAATTATTTTAACGTGCATGTCAAAATTACAATGTAAAGTTGTATTATTATGCGACGAAAAAGGTAATACGAATATGAAGTTACCTCAAAGTTGTAACGAACATGTGTACGTTATGTAACACCCCACATAAATTAACAACAAATCAGTAGTCTGGTCGGGTCCCGTGATAAGTAAACTAAGCAACAGTATTTAAATTGGTACATAATAGGTAAAAATGAAAGTACTAAAAAAAGACTTACAACGGAAGTAGTAAATGACACAAAGGGTAAAAGAGTGCCTTAATTTTTTCCTGAATTCACAGAGCCAACTTAGAAATGAAAAGAGCAATAAATCTGAATTACTATAATCTTAAATATAGCCTGAAACAAAGAACATCTTAAAATATGGATTACATTGAGGTCATGAAAGGAAATAGTACGGTACTAAAAGGAAAGAGAACAAAATGAAAATCAAACTATAAATGGAGGTTCACAAAACGCTTATCCTAGGTGCAACTCCCCACTTGTGACCCTTGTAGTGAAATGCCAGAAAACCGGTCGGTCCACTAGAGAGTAAGAAAAACTATTACTCTTAATGACACAAAAAATAATTTGATAAAAACATGAGTGCATGCTTTTCAAAATAATGTTTTATACTGGGGGAAAATGTACTACAATTCTATGCATATTTTTCTATCAAAATATTGTAAACATAAATGTTAGGTCTAATGTGATGATACTACGCATTTTCATTCAAATTTCTGAAAATGTTTAACTATAGGTTTTCTGGATTTCCACGTATACTTGAAATCAGTGTTTATGTTTGTACTTCATATTCTAGGTTGAGAAGCTTCTTATGGTTGCAAGACTAAAGTAAATATTGTTCCATGACTTGATCCCCCTTTGATGCAATTTATTTCTGCTAGAATCACCAATTCATGAATCATTTAATTCATTTATATCGTAAGCAATCATGAAAATATAGTATTCAATTGGTGCAACACCTTGACTTGAGTTTCCGTTTGTTTTTGTAACAGGAACAAAAAAAATGGTCATAGCAAGTACAAATTTTTTGATAAACCTTGCGTCTGAACTTGAATATAAAATCATGTGCATCAAATAAAAAACTTGCCCTTTCACGGGTTACCGCTTATGTCTTTACATGAACAAATATATGCTACTCCGGAGAAGGCTAATGATATAGTTGTTTCTGCTTGACTTTTTTACCTGTCTGCTTTTCTAGCTTTGCCTCATAATAATTGATACACAAATATTTTTGATTCCCCTGCACATACGTTATTTTACCTTGCTCATTTTTATTTCAATGTTCTGAGGATTTTTCCTTCTTGTTTTGAAATTTACCTTAGCGTTTGTCTGCGCCGCCTGCTACTCGAGCTCGATCTACGTCAAGATCCTGCTTCTAGAAGTTTATTTTCTCGTCGTGTCAGGTTTTATGAATTTTACATTTTTTATTGTCGGGCGTTTCTTTTATGTAATAATTATGATCAGTCATTTTCTCTGTTATCATAGACAACTGCTAGGCTAAATAAATTACTTACTAGAATGTAACATTATTTGCATGTTCATTTCTCTGAATTTGTTATTGCATAAATATGTATTTGAACTTGTATCATGAGTATAATTAAAATACATGTGCATCTAATTCTCACTGCAAATTTTAAAGCTTTCGCATAAAAACAAATTATTTTACTCAAAAGTAATTATTTTAAAATTAAATATTAGTATGTCAGCTCTCGACTAGCAGGCATGGATTTTATTTTCACCCATGCATGTGACATCACGACCCGCCTGAAGTGCACTCTGACTTTTGTTTAGACGGGTCGTGACACAAGGACAAGCTTCTGGCCGAATGGGGGCCTACATAAGCTCCCAAGGCTAGCCTGGGCCTGGACCAGGCATGCCTGGTCCCAGGTCTAACCAGGCCTTTTCTAGGTCGGGCCCAGACAAGGTTTCAGGACCAGGAACAACTATAACAGGGGTTACAAGAATGCATAAATAGCATAGAGAATGATGTGGTTACATAAATTTCCACACATATACCTACACAACATCCTCATCTTCCATTTGTAATTCTAACTTATTGCTCAACACTAACGTTACCTCATTTAGCAACCATAAGTCGTAAGAAAATCTTACCATCTTCTTTTGCTAGGAACCGCAATATATGTATTAAAGGTATCAAAAAGTCATGACAGTTCTATGCAATTTTGGGAGGACAGATATCAATCATGTATTGAAGGAGATAAGAGATGTGTTTCATTCTAGGCAAACACTAAGGTCGCCCGGTTGTAATATTTAGAATTTCTCATGCAAAATTAGAAAGTTTAAAGGACATCTTCAACAAGGGTGTCTTTGGTATAGTTGTCGCTCACCTCCATGTGATCGAATTTCAGAACGGGGTCTCCCACATGCACACATGAAATTTATTTTCAATGAAGAGGACAAGTTAAATACTCTGAACGATTACGACTTCATCGTAAGAGCATAAATACAAATTCATACCGAAGAACCCGAGCTATACATTGTAGTCCTTAAACATATAAAACATGGACCGTATGGACGTTATAAACCTAACACGCAATGCATGAAAAATAACACCTACAAAAAATTCCCAAAACCATTCTTTGAAAGCATACAGAGAGATCTGATTCATACCCACTTTATCGCCACCGAAATGATAACAATTCAATTCCATTTGGGCGAAATCCTGATTTGGTTGTCGATAATGGTCGGGTAGTTCCATACAACCCTTAACTTCTACTAAAATATTATTGTCAAATTAATATGAAAATATGCAATATAATAAAGAGCATCGAACATCTGTACAAATATGTATATAAAAGCCCCAACTCTGTTTCGTTTGAGGTGTGTCCTGGGACAAACTACAATGAATAAATAAATATGCCTTGTTATATTCAAGAGAATCAAGGCTCGGGCGAGTAGGGTGTTGGTCAAGGGCAGATCGGCGCGCGACATTTTAGTTCGAGGATGACGTAGGGTTCGACGCTGGTAGGGGATGATGGAGACAGCGTGGAAGAGTTGACCAAATATGGACGAGGAAAAAACCGAATGAGAAAGGCCAACGCTAGTGGAGAGCCAAGCGAAAGCCGAAGCTAGAGACGAGCGTTGGCATTGCCGATGGGCGAATTGTGGCATGGATTGGAGAACATTGTGGCAAGTGGATGAAGAATCGTGAACCCAAGGCGTTGATGACATAGCGGGCGAGGAAATCATGTTTGTTGTGTTGTGTGGGTCATTCCCCATTTCGTGATGGTGAGTTCGTAGGTGACTAGGGTGCCCAAATACTGGATAGGTGTTGTGGTTGTGTGTTGCCATCGTCAGAGACCAGAGCAGAGAGGGAAATTGATACGAGCCAGCACAAATGTAATATTGTAAAGGAAAATGAAAGGAATATAAAAGAGATTTAGACAGGCTCGATCTGATATCTTGAGAGTAAGATCCCTCTAAGAGCCAACTCTCCAAGAGAGAGCATAAGACAAACTAACTTCAAGAAAACTTCACCTCTCACACTAACGGGCCCTTAAATATATGGAGTCCGGCTACAAGACGAAATACAAAATTAATTAAGAATACACGATAATCCATAAAGGTGCTCGCAACTCTGAGAATGCTCTCACGTAGTAATGTCAATCGTCTAAGCTCATGTGTGACATGTTTGCAAAGTGTATACATAACAATATACCCGTCAGGAAAAACAACCTTGTACTCAAGGTACTACGCAACCTCTATTTGGAGTAAGCGCGCTGGCCGGGCCAAGGATTTGGCCAATGTTGTGACAAGATGAAAAACAATGAAGAAAACTTGTTGGAGTCTTGACGATTTTATGAATGAAGACAATTTTATTGTCGTTGTTGGCCAAGCTAATTTATTGTTATTTTCAAGAGCTTTTTTTAGCACTTTTTCAAGAGCCTGATTCTCTTGTCGTACACAAGTTATCTAGACACAGATTCTCAAAAACATCCCTAAATTCAGAGGCGGTGAAATCAAAATAGTCAAGGTCTAGAATCTAGATTTAGTACCTCACTGGAGTTGCTAGTTTCTCCTTCCTACTGTGTTGTACAACATTCTTCTTCTTCTTCTTTCATGGTTTTGTTGCATCCTTCTTTCTCCTATAATCTGCATCCAGGCCACTAGACATTTGACTTCTGTTTATTCCTCACTCTCACTAAGTTCTCATCTGAGGAGGACTCACTCCAGCTCTTGACAAGAACGCTCTTCTCATTCTTGCTGATATTCTCCTATTTTTAGCTTTTCCTTTGGACTGTTTCAAGTTCTGTTCTTTCTCTCTGCACTCAATGGATATATGTCAATTGTTCTTGCAGTAATAGTATTCAATTTATCAGAATTATGTTTATCTTCATACCTTGAGTTCCTGGAATTCTCTCATTGCTCTTGTACTTAAAATAATGTTTCTTCTTCCATTCAAAAATCTTCCTAGCCAGGAAACTGATCTCCTCATCAGTGCAGGAGGTCAAAAGTCTTCTTTCTTCTATGGCAGGCTTGGCAGCAAGGGCTATTGATTTTTGTGGAGCTGGCTTGAGAGGGTTGGTAACTTCTTCTCCTTTCTCTTGGGATATGGCAAGTTGAGATTGCAACCTTCCAAAGAGAGCAACTATGGTTCTCTCTTAACTTCCTGGTTTCTTTGATGACCTAGGAGTATGAGGGATACTCTTTGGTCTAAATTTTGAGTAATTTATCATTTTACTTATCATCTTGGATCTCTTTATCATGGGTCTTGAGACCATTGATGATGACCTTATATCTCTAGTGCCAAGTGAAGCAGCACGAGTCTACAGGTGGCGGGGGAACGAAGCCCAAACACTACATGTCATGCAAGAGATCAGACAATGAATATAATATATCTACGACAACCCTAAAATGATATACAAGCATACAAGCAATCCAATCAAATGTAAACACCCAGTCCACAACTGTTTCTCACGATGGTGATCCGCGATCTCCATCACCAAATCCACAACTATTTCTCCAAATTTCATCTCAAAATTATCATACTTTTTTGTCATCACATACTGATATAGATCGTCAAAAAGTGTTGACACCAAGATGCTCATGATCTTTTCCTTGTAGTCCGTCATCTTCTTGTCTTCATCAGACCATTATATCTAGGATTCATCACTTTGACTTTGGTAACAACATCAATATTCCTATATATGAAGGGTCCTGATAAGATGGATTCAAAATATCAATATCAATTGAGTTTATATAAAGCCTTACTCTGGCCTGACATATAACAAACTTGTCTAAGTTGACATGGGAGGTCTAAAGGTAGAGGGATAATCTCTCCGTTGAAACATAATGTGATTTAAGAAGATTTCACAAGAAATATTCAGATATTACAGATCTTGTTTCACCAAGGTTTTAAGTGAACATATCTCTAATACAAAGTGAAAGTGTTAAATTATAATCTGAATATTTCTCTAGAGGGGGATGAATAGAGATCAAAAAAATATCGTTCTCAAATCCTTACATATCACAATATGTTCAACACAAATTCACACAGAGAACAGAAATACTAGTAGACAGAAATAAGTGTAGATGTATAATAAGATGCAGGAAATAAATAAAAAACACAAATCTAAGCTACAGAGAATAACAGCCAGATGACACATATTTTTATACAGGTTCCCCGATATATGGGTACTCATTTCTTCCACGGTCTTTGGGATACCATTGTCTTCAACAAGGTCCACTAAGTCTTTTTTTACTAGGAGACTCCAAAACATTACAGATCTAATTGCTAGGAGATCCGACAACCTTCTAAATCTTTTTGCTAAGAGACTAAACTTTCCTCAAATCTTTTTACTAGGAGACCTGACAACCTCAATAGATATTTTGATAGGAGATCATGTAACCCTTACAGCAGTAGAATGAAGGTGTTTAGAAAAGAGAAATCATCACAAGAAATTCGTATTGTGTCTCAACAGAGAAGGGAGACTTTTTTATTATTTCAGATAAGAAGAAAGAGTAGAGAGAAATCTAGAGATATGGTTGTTTAGAGCTAGGGATTTCTTCTTCTTTTGGAAAAGACTATAAACAGTCCTCTTTTTTGAGAGCTAGTAAGGAAGGGAAGCGGCAAATAAATCTTCTTCATTTTCCAAATTATCTCCTTCCTGATCAAGTCCCAAAAATAATGGGGCGCTTTCCCTTAAAATACAATAGCTACTCAGTATTTTTGGCCTTTAAAGAAAACCAAATATTCCCTCAAAAGCATTTTGACTTTCTTCAAGATTGGAGCAAAGTGCCATTTAGTGACCTGACCTTCACGAACAGCTTTAGCTTTCTTTCAGCTACCAACTTCAAAGCTTTATCTCATCTCTCTTCTTTTGCTTCTTTTGAAAGTAAAGTACTCTACTTGTTGGCATGTAAGGAGTTCATCTTTCATTGTCAGTACAGTGATTGGAGGTCTTCCTCACCTGTTCTAGTGACATAGGTTTTTCTAAAGAGAGAAGAGCCTTGAGGCGAAGAACCGCTTTCAGCCACCACCACCAGCATAAGAAGTTGGCTTGATTGTTAAAGCCACTCCTTTAGGGTTCTTCTGGCATAGTGATGGCAGTCGTAAATGTAGTGGTCGTGAATTGTTGTTTGGGACCGTCTCACGTCACCTCTAGAACCACATCTATGTTTAGGTTCAAATAAGATTTTTTTTTGTGGCATCACAATTGATATGCCAAAAGGATGTTTTATGGTGGTGATATTTTCTCTAAACACACCGGAGAAAAAGCACGAGACTAAGGTCCACTTGCATCATAAGAAGTACACGTAATTGTTGAGGCCTTCTGATGCAGGACAGGTGTCAGCACCCCTGCCACCCTGGCGCCAGGAGTCAGCACCTACCCAGGGTCCCACCAGGAGTCCACTGATAGATTTATCAGGCTCACAGGTCGTACACCCCAACCCGTCTCCGGTCCCACCACAGAAATCTGAAGGTTGTTGAGGGCGAGATTGGATCTCGAAACCTCCTTGATAAAGAGCTCTCAGGCAAGCTCTCATCTAACTGATAAAACCTGTTGGGTGGACTCCCGGTGGGACCCCTGAGCAGATGCTGACTCCTGGATCCAGGTTGGCAGTGCATCACCTTCTAATTAGGAGTTTGAGTGGCTCTAACCGGTTCTCATGTACTGAATTCAGCTGACATATGTTCTCTCTCCAACAATTCTAACAAATTTGAAGTGTAACCAGCAATCATGCAACAAAGCTAAATGTGTTTTTTTGAAGGAATGCAAAAAATATAAAGCTAAGTATCCAGAAAGACAAAAATTGATCAAGAATCAGCAACAACAAATCGAACTACGTTTAGCGCGAGCATCAAATCAATATGTAATATAATTTATGCAGACAGTAATCTGAGTAGACAGATTGAAGATCTTTCTGTATAATACTTCAAAGTCATCCATATGAAATTAAGCCAAAGTTTCAAAAATAATATGAATGTGCATTACAGAATTGAAAAAATTAGCAAACTATAGATATGTATAAAAAGACAATATACTTCTATCAAATGTTAAGACATGTTAATTCTTCCCGGATTTACCAAACCCTAGAAGGTTCAGGGGGGGAGAAAGAGAGAGAGCTTAAACCTTGGATCTAGCAAGAAGAAGCATCGCATGGCGCTCCTGCCATTCGCTAAGATCATCGTTCGGATTGCTTCCTGACGAGGCATCCAAATCTCCATTCGCCGTTGAATAAACTGCAGAAAAAAACGCCGTTGCAGCGTCGATATCTTAGAATTTCTGGGGAATTACTAAACGATATAACTGGAGAGCAATCGTAGGGACGGTCGGACCTTGAATCGGAAAATTTTTGAAGGTATCAACGGTGAAACCCTTTGTGAAGTCGAGAAGCTGCGGCGTCACTCCCAATTCCTCGACATGGGCAGCCGCCGACGACGACGACGACGACGACGCCGACTCCTCCTTGCGCCGCAGCCTGTGCTTCGCCCCTCCTCTGAAAGGCCACGGCAGTGACAAGGAGCTCATCTTTTCTCACCGGAGAATAAAACGATGTATCGTTCATGCTGCTTGGCCCGACAGCGAGTCTGGTACTGTTCTGTTTGCGGGTACAAGTTTGATGGTAAGGTACTATTCCGGCTGCAGGGGAGGGCCTGCTCCTAGCCGCTTGGCCCTCAAAACAGGGGAAAATTTTACGGTATCAACGTGATACATACATAGTAATGTGTGTCAATAGCAGCTTCTTAGAGTCTGTTTGGGACAGCTCTGGCGGATTGAAAAGCTCTTTTCCAGTCGCCAGAGCTGTTATTGCCACTGTTTGGGACAGCTCTTAAATGAAATCGCTTTTCGAAGAGCAGCTCCCAGAGCTCTTTTCGGGAAGCTCCTCCCCCCCTGCGGTCAGCGCCTAAAAAATCACTTCCGAATTTTTTTCCCCCTACGGTTCCCGCGTTCTTCTCCTTCCGCACCGCACTGGACCGCTCTTCTTCGAGATATCGAACTCGACGCCGGCATACCCTGACTGCTGCTTGAAAACAACATTCCGAAACCTATCGAAAGCCTCCGCGATGATGGTAGAAACCCTACCCGATCCCTGCAGTTCAAGTGCGAGATCGGGGTCGACGGTGACAGTACGGTTTCCGGAGGTGAACTGCTTCGGCAGCAGCCAGATGTGATCAGGGATTCGTCGAAATGGAATGCGGCGCGGCGGGAGCTTGGGGTTTTCTTGCCGACTATGGAGACGAAGCCGATTGAGATGAGCAGGAGATAGAGGGAAGTGTAGACTTTCCAGGGCGACTCCATGGCAGAGCAGAAATTAGGTGGACTTTCCAGGGCGACTCCATGGCACACCAGAAATTAGGTGGATTTTCCAGGGCGACTCCATGGCAATGCACTTCTGTCTTTCGTCAGTTCCTAATTGATTATTTACCTTCCTAATTGATTATTTACCTGCGTGATCGACATGAGAAGGAGATCAGAGATCATCACAATACACTTGTTTAGAAGCCTGAGTAGTTTTCAACGCCTACCATCATCTCAAACATCAGAGCTTACAAGAAACTTGGCTCACAGAGGTTGCAATTGTTTTGAAAGTAGAAACATCATTCCTTTGGATTAATTTCTAAAAATTCATGTCATCTTTAGCATCTTTAAAGTATTTAAATTTCACAAATTTGAATCTTCTCATAAAATGATTTCTTATCTTCCATCTAAGAATAGTTTAAAAAAACAGTTTCCAAAATTATTTTTTCAAACGGCTAAAAAAAAAAATTTGTTCTTCAAAGCGCACTTCTGCACAGAACACCCAAACACTCTGCAGCTTTTCAAAACTGCTCCCCAAAGATCTATTTTAAAACAGCTCTATTCGGACAGCAGCTTTTCAATCTGCCAGAGCTGTCCCAAACAGAGCCTTAATCGTATGGCTCATTGTCAGGAAAGATTTTCGCAGTTTTCTACCACGCGCCCAAAACTCGTCGTTTAGGATTTCGCATTCCAAAATCCACGGCAGTACATCCCGGCGCCGCGTATTCCCTCTGGTGATCCAGTAGCCGAAATCTACTCTCCCCCCCCCCCCGAAAACCTAGCGACACAGAACCTTGTATTTTTCCCGGCATTTTCTGGTTGCCGAAAAGACAAGTAATTGTATTTTCCCAAACTTTTCTCCAAATTTTTTAGGATCGAGTGTTGACAAGGACCTGGTTTTTTTTCTGTATTGAGGGGACCCTTACGGCCGGAACATAGCCATAACAGTAGTTTTTGACTGTAAACACATCGTATCGATTGTGTTACGATCGTAAACATACTGTATCGATTGTGTTACGACTGTAAACATACTGTATCGATTGTGTTACAACTGTATAAATACTGTATCGATTGTGTTACGACTGAAAACATACTGCATCGATTGTGTTACGACTGTAAACATACTGCATCGATTGTGTTACGACTGTAAACATGTCGTAACAGTAGTTTTCGACTGTATAAATATCGTATCGAGTGTGTTACGACTATAAACATATCGTATCGATTGTGTTACGACTGTAAACATACCGTATCGATTGTGTTACGACTGTAAACATGCCGTAACAGAAGTTTTCGACTGTATAAATATCGTATCGATTGTTTTACGACTGTAAACATTATGTATTGATTGTATTGCGACTGTAAACATACTGTATCGATTATGTTACGACTGTAAATATACCGTATCGATTTGTGTTACGAATGTAAACATATCGTAAATTAGATGCTAAAAACGACTATAAAATACTACAGATACCCTTATTTTGTTATATGTATCGATTATGTTACGACCGTAAATACTGACGTAACCTCCAAGTGAATCAAAAAAGTGCGGCATTTAGGTTTTTTTCCATCTTTAAGATTCATTTCATTTATGCAGAGCACATCAAGGGTTAATCTTTATAGTTGTTGTATTGTGTCAACGTTCACTAAGAATGCTCAAGATTTGGTGGGTGTTCGTTCGGCTGAATCAAAACTAGAACTACAAAAAATTGGATTGTTACCTTTATGCTATGCTCACAGCATTCCGCAAAACATCTCATGGATACATTTCCTGTTAATGTCATACTCCACTAAAAAGAAAGCTTTTTTATTGGAAAAATATTATGTAAAGTTCACGGTAAATCAAGTTGCACTGATTTTGGAGCTAGAAAATCAAGGTGCATAATTTCCTTTTAAGAGATTACCACTTTCAAATATTTTGATTAAAGACTTGGTAAAAGAAATTGAAGATCTTAAAGTTGAAGAATCGTGTGCAAACTTGGATAGTCGAAGAATGGATGCCCTAGTCAGATATGTCCTTGCAGTTTTCTTTTTTCTGTTGAAAGGGTTGAAGATATTTGAATGTGTGAAGAGATTTGAAGGAATGAAATATTTCAAAAAATATAATTGGCCCAAGACCATCCACTCTTTTTTGCATTCCCAGTTTTAGAATTTTATGGAGGTGGCTGCGGAGAAAGATAACTCTCACCTTGGCTATATCAAAGGTTGCTTCATGTTACTAGCTGTAAGAATTTTATCTAATACATTTCAAGATTAAGTTTCATATTACTTTTTAATCTATCAACATTATATCATGTCACAGATTTGATTCTTCGAGCATACTACTATTCAGATTCCCTTGATGTCATTGCCAGACCTCAGTTTCTACAATGGTCTAACAAGAATACTTGTAATGGAAAAGTTTGCTTGGGTTTACCCAATGTTCTGACCAAGACTAAAACAGTATGTCTTACCATATATTTACTATTTTTCTATTTTTATAGTGTTCACAGTTATTTAATTAAATGTTTATTTTGAAAATTTGTTTATGCAGCTGCAGAAATCCTTTGCAAACATACTGCCTCAGGAGGAAAAATTGTTAGGTAAAGATGTAGATGAAAATTCTAGTTTTGTGAGAAGGTTGAAAATGGAAGTGGGAAAAGAAGAGAAGAAGGAAAAAAATTATGAAGAGGGAGAAGAATAAGGAAGTGGAGGAGAAAAAGAGAGAGAAGAGGCGGCGAAGAAAAGAAACATTCAAGGAGGAAGAGGTGTGGGAGAAGGAAGAGGATGAGGTAGAAGATGAAGAGGAGGTTGAGGAAGAAGACGAGACGAAGTACAATGTAGTTGAGGAAGACAATTCTGTAGAGCAAGGAGAGGGGAAGAAGAAGGAGGAGAAGGATCGAATGAAGGAGAAGAGAAAAGAAGAGAAAATGAAAGCAGACCAAAAGTACGAGACTCTCTTAAGTGATCTTCAACAACTGAAACTGTTTTGTGAACGTAAATTTAAAGAAATTAATACAACAATGAAAGTAGACTTTGATGAGTTAAAGGCATTAATAAAAATGAATTACGCACCCGCCTCTCCACCAAATCATCAACATACTCCTCCATCACAAATATGTAGTGTTGTAGTTCCATACAAAACTCTGGAAGCCCCTAGGGAGATAAAAGAAGATGAAGCTGACCTTGTGAAAACAGACATACATGGTAATACTCGAAGCCTTGTCAAGAATATCAAATCAAGAAAAGGCAGGAAGAAGGTGGATGTTAAAGATGTATTAGGAGCTACAATACAAGAGCATGCATACTCGGGTCGTAAGAAAATTATTGCTGCACATAGAGATATAATAGACCTTGTGTTGACGAAATTTCCTGATAAGTACGTTAGAGATTTAACTGGAAATCCTTTTTTAAATAATTATTGGAACTTCACATTAACTTATTGTTTTTTCTCAGTGATTTAATTGTTTTCGAAAGTGGTAACATTCAAATGTCTCGGGAGTGGCTCATAGATTTGTTGGTGAAGGATGAGTGTCCGATAGCCACTTGAATACATTTGCATATGAGCTTAATTTTAAAGGACCAAAAATGCCAAAAAAAACATGAATTTTTTTGTACATTTCTCCTGACCATGCGGTAATTAAATTTCTTCTTTTAACTGTCAAATCTAATTACATTTTTTCATTAATTGGTTTCTTATTGATTTTAATTGTGCAGTACTTTAAAATGAATTCAATTCCAAACAGGAAGACTTTGGTTGAACATGTAACCTCAGAGTCTGTTGCGGAAGCCGTGCATATTTTAATATCATGTCACCATGGTAGCCATTGGGTTCTTATGGTGAGCAATTTTATTATACAGATATGACAATTCTACGACTCTCTTCCAAACATAATGCATATGGCGACAATGTGGGAGCTGGTACAATTTATTCATTGTCTCACCTTATAACATCTATTGCATAAGCATTACATATTTATTAAAATAATGTTTGTGCAATTAAATTATCTAAAAGAAGATAAAACAGATGTTTTGTCAGGGGATATCGCTTCATGGACAATAAAAAACGTCGAAAATGTATCAACACAGAAAAACAGCTTCGATTGCGCGGTTTTTGTGATAAGGTACATGGAAACCTTGCTAAATAGATCAGAAATTGATTGGGTTGAGCACAAAGGCTGGCAGGACATGCCAAAATATAGGGCTGAAGTTGTTTGCCGAATCTTACAAGCCTTCTGGAATGATATAATGAAAAAATTTCCTATGTAATAATACATTTTTAGGTCTGTAAAAATGAAATACCTTCTTTTTGGATCTTTCAAAACTGTTATGAATTTTTGAATTCTAACTTCTTACAGACAACTGCAGTACAGTTGTAGAAAATATATTTCTCTTTTGGTATGTTACATTTGTATAATGTTAGAAGCCTTCTGGAATGTTGTATTAATCTTACCGTAACTACTACAGTTATGTAGAATATATAATAATTACTGTCGTAATAATTTTGATATTATGGCTATTTACTGCCGTTATTATCCTGCTACATGCGCAATGTACAAATGAGAGTCTTTAAAAGGTTGTTGCAAGTGCTACCAGCAACAAAATCATAAATGAATTACAGTAATGTTCTAGATATAAATCACCTCTTAAATCTATCTGGAATGTTTGAATAATTGGATGACAACTCTAAACAATAATAAAAAAAAAATTATCAAATATTGGAGTGGTTGATGTAGATACTGTGGTTGTAAGCCTTACAGTTTCACCCAAGTTATCCATGAAATTGAGCTCCCTCCGTTGCGAAGTACCATTCTCAGCTGTAGGAATCTTTTGCTTGAAATCATTTCTTTTCCCTATAGATGAAATCAAGAATTCTTTTAATATTAAAAAAATCAAAGGAAATTAGTTAAGTGTAAGTGTCGTACTAGGTCTCTTTTTTGGTTTCTCCCAATGATTTTGATTCGTGCATTCGAGTGACCTTTGGGCCGCATTGAAGTGTGATCTTTCACTGCTTTGTTTTGTTGGTTTTCATCACTATTACACTTTTTAGGATGCGCTTTAGAGTCCACCAAATCTTCTGCTTGCTTGTCAATATTTTTCAGGCCTTTTAGAACAAATTATCTTGCAATCAGACAGTCTTCAACTCGGCGTGCTAAATCATAGCTGAACTTGACCAGATGATTTCTAAATATGAGATTGGAATCATATTCATTGATGCTTGAAGTATCAGTGAGATACAATTCTTTCTTTGCATTCAAGGTTAATCTATTTAAAATATATTTGGGAGGAATTTTTGAAACATTTCTCATATTGTAAACTCGCAAGATATGTTTGCATAAAATTCTCTTTGTTTCAAAGCCTTTGCAAGAACACTTAAAATCATGTGTGACAGAGTCAAATGTAACATACCAATGCTTTTTGTCATCATTGGTTTCTTGTGAGGTGTATAAGAATTGATAATCACAAAGTGCTCTATCCTGTACAATAGTGACACCAACATCACTGTCCATGTAAATATTTTCAAATATAGAAAACATTTTTCCAATGTACTTCTTAAAAGCTTGTTTCAAAATTGATGAATTACTGAATTTCAAGATTACACAACCATTTTTGCATTTGAAGTCTTCGTCATGCTCAAGTCTGCGCCAAGTTGAAATCAATTTCTCTGAACCTATGAAACATTCAACATTAATCGAACTTGTCACTTTAGAATAATCATGTATAACATGGTTTGTGGATTCAGTTCTTTGTGTGGACAATATGCCAAGATCTAAAATATCTTTATTGAAAGTAGTTGACCATTTCATTCGTACATAATATAAATCTTGGAACCATCTATTGCCCTCCAAATTTCCATTCAGCATCATAGCACTCCAACATCCATTAAACTCATCTGCACTGTCACATTTGGTCAAACAGTGGTAAAATAATGACCTTACACTCTTGTCAAAGTTAAACGATGGTACCTTGGATGATGCTTTCTTTGAAATGTGTCATTGACACAAATGATGACGAGTGTTTGGAAGTATTCTCTCAATTGCAACAAACATAGCCTGATCTTGATCAGTGAATATTGTTGTCGGTTGCTTCTCGCCAACAAACCTTAATAAAGTCTCAAATAACCAAACAAATGAATCAATCGTTTCATTTGTTATGGATGCCCCTCCAACAAATGTATTTTGCCAATGATGATTTATTGTGATAAGTGGTGCACAAGCTAAGTTATACTTGTTTAGTCTATAAGTTGTATCAAAGATTATGACATCCCCAAAATAGTCATAATCTATTTTACTACGCTCGTTAATCCAAAAGAAACTAATTAGACGGTTTTGCTCATCTGTTTGGACATCATATGAGAACATATCATCCTTCAATTGTCTTTCTTGCAACATTTTTAACAAACTAACATAATCTTCACTTTCTATTAGGGATTTCCTCTCTTTTTCAACAAAGTTATACACATCAGTCTTACTAAAACAGACATTTTCAACACCATCAACCTCTTTGACTAGAAAATTAAAAGCATCAATTGGCCTAATTCCTGCTTCTGTCATATTCTTAATCAAGCTTGCTTGAACGTCAGAAATTTGGCGGTGCAACCTCAACAAGTGGTTGTCATTTTTTGAGGCTAGTGGATGATTATGTTCCTCTAGAAATTTTGAAATAACCCAATTTCTGCCATTTTCATCTACACTAAAGTATATGCTTGCTAAACAACCCTTCCGCGTATCCAACTTATGATATTTTCTAATCATCATTTCTGATTTATTCATTTTTATGTCTAGCTTTCGATTAACAAAATCTTCTTCCTTTAATAATCCTAGTATGTGTCCAAAAAAAAGTTCTGTTTCTGAACACTAAATCCCAAATTATGTGCATAATTGTAATACATTGTGTATGCCTCCACCTCTGTTTGAATAATAGGGAACAAAACAATAATCTGTCGGATAAAGAAAACCAAAAAATAGGAGTTTATTCAAATGTACATCACATTTTTAATCTTATCTTTAAAGCTGAACAGAAAGAATACATACTGTTGTAATATACATTACAACAGTCATTACAACCGTGATAACAAATTACGGCAGTAACACTATCGTAAACTAAAATTACGATAGTAATTGATATTGTAATTTCTGTTAGTCACTTCTATTGTCGTCTGCTCTAAAAATTCCCCCGGCGAAGACTTCAACTGATGATTTCTCCCCAGTAAGATGTAAATTGAGGATAAAATTGGACTATAAAATTTTTTGAAAAAGGGATAAACTTCAAGATCTACGTAAGTTAAACTAAACATTGCAGTTTCTCGTCGTCACTTACAATGCCCGGATCATTACAAGTTTCTTCAATCGTACATCACATTCAAAAAACAGAAGTTTATTCAAACATACATCACATTTTTAATCTTAACTTTAAAGCTAAACGGAAAGAATACATACTGCTGTAATATATTTACAGCAGTCATTACAACAGTAATAATAAATTATGGCATTAACACTATCGTAAATTATCAATTACGGTAGTAATTGATACTATAATTTCTGTTCTTCACTTACATTGTCGTTTGCTCTGAAAATTTCCTCAATGACGACTTCAACTGAAGATTTCTCCCCATTAAGGTTTAAATTGAGGATAAAATTGGACTATCAAATCTTTTAAAAATGGCTAAACTTCAAGATCTACAAAAGTTAAACTAAACATTGCATTTTTCCATCCTCACTTACAATACCCGGATCACTACAAGTTTCTTCATCATCTGCCATGTCTGCGGGGAACGAAAACTTTTACTACAACGGCGAGACCTTTATTACAGCGGTGTTGGAGGAAGAAGGCGACGTCGGAAGGGGGAAAACCTAGAAGCTGATTTAATTTTGAAAAACCTTAAGAAAAGGTTGGGCTGGAGGAATTGGTGGACTGCGAAAATTTTCCCTGGTAGTGGGCCTCGCGGTTAAGAAGCTGCTATTTATTGAGGCAGATAACTCTATGTATCATGGTGGCACCATAAAATTATCCCAGAACAGGTAACTTTTTGTAATTTTTTTTTATTTATTATTTATTTAAAATTATTTTGTAATTATGTTTTTAAATTCCTTCGTTTTAAATTTTTTTAAAAAAACTGAAACGATGACCTAGCGGTCGGGTAACTCCGCCGCTGGCAATTGAGCCTCGGCGGTCTGCCCGACACCGACCGGCAGATTCGCTGGACCCCGACGAACCCGTCGAGGGTTGTCTGGTGGCGAGCGAGCACAACCATCTCCCGCAGTGGCCCTACTAGTGAGACTCGGTTCGTGCCTCACGGGCAGGGCCACCGCCGGCGATGTCCCTGCCCGCTCGTCGTCGAACAACGCCTGGCGGGTTCGCCGGGGTCTGACGTGTAAGAAGAGAAATTGGCACCAAAAATTGAAATATTAAAATGTATCAAATAAAAAAATGTATAAAATATTTAGAAAATTTCTATAATATTCTACTATACTGTGCCCAAAATCCTTTGTACCTATATTTATAGGTATAGAGATTGATGGATAGTATGATTGAAGCTTTCCCCTCTTACACAAAACGATATTCCTCCAGCTCCTGTTTTTTCTCTCTTCTTCTGTGTAACCCTCTGATTGAATCCATCCATTAAAACCAAATTTAATCCTAAGAGTGGTATCAAAGTCAGTTTGACACGTCATCCCCGTGTGCTCATGGCATCAAGCTCCTTATCTACAATCGGGTTCACTCAAACATTCATTCACATCTTCTCCGGTGAGTTCTATAAGCAATGGAGCGATAAAATGACAACCCTTCTTACCTCCCAAGATCTTTGGGGCATCGTCTAGATGGGACCAAAAATAAACGAGAAGGCAACAATAGATGGAGCCAACAAACCGTCAAAGGATGAAGCCATGTGAGATGCTCGTACACAATATTTCATTCAACAGAGAGTAGCTCCATCTATTTATCCTCATATCATGGGTTCACAAACTGCTCAGAAGCTTGGGAGAGATTAGAGAATGAATATAAAGGATCAAAAAATGTAATTAAGATAAAACTTCACTCGTTACGTCCTCAATTTGATGCATTACAAATGAAATAGGGAGAAAAATCGCAAGAATTTTTTACCAAAATCTCTAATCTTGTTAACCAGATTAGAACCTTGGGAGGAATCTTAGAAGATCAACGGATTATCGATAAAATTCTTTGATCACTTCCAAGAAGTTATAAGTATATTGTATCCTCTATATTGAAAGCTCGAGATACTGAAAACCTATCAGTTACTTAGATGATGGGTTCTCTTCAATCTCATGAGGACCTAAATGTAGAGGAAGAGCCACCCCTGGGCAAGGTATTTCACACTAAAATGAATCTGAAAAAGAAATTTTATGAAAAAAAGTAGGCGGATACTAGCTCAACTAAAATAATCTTCACCAAACAAAAGAAGGAAGTCAGACTTAACCAAAAAATGAAATCAAGAATAAACAACTTGCATTCACTCCCAACTATACTTGCTCCATTTGCAAGATAAACAACCACAAGAACAAGGATTGCTTCTTTTGCTGTAAAAGATACAAGACTTCAAGTCACTTGGACCATAAATGATGGTATAAGAAATCATAATGTATAACCTGTAATTCGTCGAGATAGAAGTACCCAAGCAAATGGCTATTCGCAGATCATTGAGCGAGCAGAGGCGAGTTTGGGCGAGCAGAGACGAGCTTGGGCGAGCAGAGGCAAGTACGGGGCGAGTATCTCGTGAGTTTGGGCGAGTAGACCCTTCGAACTCGCTGGCAAAAGCTAGATAGTCTCCTATGCTCCCTGGATTTCTCTATAAATAGACCTCCAGAGATACTAGAAAAGGACTTTTTGAGGAGTTTGAGGTCCCCCCAAGTGAATACTCGTCAAGCCCATGTCTTCCTAGTACCTTGCCCAGCTTTTTGGTTGCGGAGGGAAAATTTCTCCTAAACTTCCGGGTACGTGGTGAGACCTTCCTGCTGTAGCACTTGGGGTGTGCTTATAGATAGTTTACTCTCTTCTGCGCTAGCCATTTGAATTGTGACGTCGGACCATAGAATTAATAACCTTATGCTAACTTGATCCGAATTTTGGAGTAAGAGATTTTCCCGGCTTCAACATTTTGGTGCGGTGAGCATGGATCGTAGCCGAGGAAGAAATTTTTGCAAGAAGACTTCATAACTTAAGATGGCGTGCTGGAGACCAAAGGCAGCAACTCACGAGCATTCGACAAAGTCGGCGAGTTTTCGGCAAGGTGGGTAAGTTTTCTGGTTACTCGCCCAGAGGAGACTTCATGATGGCGACTTCCAAGCTCGATGGCTTCATGAGTCGAGCTTCACTATTACTCGCTCAGAAGCGAGTTCCAGATTGGGACCTCCTTTGGTAGGCTCCAGATGACGACTTTAGTTGGCCAATATATGCTGACGAGTTCATAGAGGTTGGCAAGTTCCCTTGTTGCTCGCCAATATGTGAGTTCCATACGGCAACAACGCTATGCGAGAATATGCAGAAGAGTTTATGGAGGCGAGTTGCACACAACGATATACCGACGAGTACTGGAAGGATTGGTGAGTATCTTTGTTACCTGCCCATAGGTGATTTCTGTATGCACGAGAGACGAGTATCTTTTTTACTCGCCTAGAGGCGAGTATCTTTGTTACTCGTTCATAGACGAGTTCTGCATGTGACTTACTCGCAAGGTCGGGAGAGCTCAGAATCTAGGCGAGTTGGGAGTGAAAAATGAAAAAAAATTTGAGGGCGCTTTGTAGGACCCCCCAACATTTTCCCAGGTTGGGCCAGAGGGGATCTTACTTGCCCAAGACGCCCATACAGTGCTCTTTAAGGGGTGACAACCCACTACCAAGCACTAGCTGGCCGCCTTGCTTGACTTGAATCCCAACATTCACGTCACATCACAGAGTTTTGTAGAAGCATTACCAGGAAACCACAAAAAATATATAAATAAATATATATTTAATCGAACTTGTCACTTTAGAATAATCATGTATAACATGGTTTGTGGATTCAGTTCTTTGTATGGACAATATGCCAAGATCTAAAATATCTTTATTGAAAGTAGTTGACCATTTCATTAGTACATAATATAAATCTTGCAACCATCTATTGCCCTCCAAATTTCCATTCAGCATCATAGCACTCCAACATCCATTAAACTCATCTGCACTGTCACATTTGGTCAAACAGTGGTAAAATAATGACCTTTCACTCTTGTTAAAGTTAAACGATGGTACCTTGGATGACGCTTTCTTTGAAATGTGTAATTGACACAAACGATGATGAGTGTTTGGAAGTATTCTCTCAATTACAACAGACATAGCCTGATCTTGGTCAGTGAATATTGTTGTCGGTTGCTTGTCGTCAACAAAGCTTAATAAAGTCTCAAATAACCAAACAAATGAATCAATAGTTTCATTTGTTATGGATACCCCTCCAACAAATGTACTTTGCCAATGATGATTTATTGTGATAAGTGGTGCACAAGCTAAGTTATACTTGTTTAGTCTATAAGTTGTATCAAAGATTATGACATCCCCAAAAAAATCATAATCTATTTTACTGCGCTCGTCAATCCAAAAGAAACTAATTAGACGGTTTTGCTCATATGTTTGGACATCATATGAGAACATATCATCCTTCAATTGCCTTTTTTGTAATGTTTTTAACAAACTAACATAATCTTCACTTTCTATTAGAGATTTCCTCTCTTTTTCAACAAAGTTATACGCATCGGTCTTACTAAAATCGACATTTTCAACACCATCAACCTCTTTGGCTAGAAAATTAAAAGCATCAATTGGCCTAATTCCTGCTCCTGTCATGTTCTTAATCAAGCTTGCTTGAACGTTAGAAATTTGGCAGTGCGACCTCAACAAGTGATTGTCATTTTTTGAGGCTAGTGGATGATTATGTTCCTCTAGAAATTTTGAAACAACTCAATTGCTGCCATTTTCATCTACACTAAAGTATATGCTTGCTAAACAACCCTTCCGCGTATCCAACTTATGATATTTTCTGATCATCATTTCTGATTTATTCATTTTTTATGTCTAGCTTTCGAACAACAAAAACTTCTTCCTTTAATAATCCTATTATGTGTCCAAAAAATGTTCTGTTTCTGAACACTAAATCCCAAATTATGTGCATAATTGTAATACATTGTGTATGCCTCCACCTCTGTTTGAATAATAGGAAACAGAACAACAATCTGTCAGATTAAGAAAACCAAAAAATAAGAGTTTATTCAAATGTACATCACATTTTTAATCTTATCTTTAAAGCCGAACAAAAAGAATACATACTGTTGTAATATATATTACAACATTCATTACAACCGTAATAACAAATTACGGCAGTAACACTATCGTAAACTAAAATTACGATAGTAACAGATACTGTAATTTCTGTTAGTCACTTCTATTGTCGTCTGCTCTGAAAATTCCCTCGGCGATGACTTCAACTGAAGATTTCTCCCCAGTAAGATGTAAATTGAGGATAAAATTGGACTATAATTTTTTTTTGAAAAAGGGATAAACTTCAAGATCTATGAAAGTTAAACTAAACATTGCAGTTTCTCATCGTCACTTACAATGCCCGGATCACTACAAGTTTCTTCAATCGTGCATCACATTCAAAAAACAGAAGTTTATTCAAACATACATCACATTTTTAATCTTAACTTTTGTTGGGTACATTGGTCAAATGTACCTGATTTGAAGAAGTCTGACCCAACTCAATGATATACATCATAATGTATTTGATGTATGTTTGAGTTACTTGTGCAGGTTAAGAAAGTAATGGACTAAAGCAAAAAAGTTTCTAAGTCCATGTGTCGACACCCAGAGGGAAAGTGTCGACACTGAAGAAAGTCTGTGTCGACACCCAGACAAGCAGTGTCGACACTTAGAGTCATTGTGTCGACACCTGGGATGCAGAGTCGACACCAGACAGAAAGTGTCGACACTTGGAGCTGTGTCGACACTCAGTGAAGAAAAGTGCAGACAGAAAGTGTCGACACAAGGAGCTGTGTCGACACTCAGTGAAGCTGTGTCTACACCAGAAAGTGTCGACACTTGGAGCTGTGTCGACACTCAGCAAAAGTCTGCAGAGTCTAAGTACATGTGTCGACACTCAACACAATGTGTCGACACTATGCTAAAGAGTCAACACTTGAAGTAAGTGTCGACACCCGGCACAATGTGTCGACACTTAGCTGAAGACTCAACACTTGAAGAAAGTGTCGACACAAAGGAGATGTGTCGACACTTAGCAAAGAAAAACAGAAAGAGCAGCAAATTATTCTAAGTACAAGTGTCGACACTAAAGGAATGTGTCGACACTCAGCTGAAGTCTCAACAACAAGAAGGTGTGTCGACACAAGGAGCTGTGTCGACACTCAACAAGATTCAAGATAGAAGACTATGTGTCGACACCAAGAAGCAGTGTCGACACTTGACAGATTCAACACAAGAAGTTGTGTCGACACAAAGGAGATGTGTCGACACATAGAAGAATTCAGCAAAAGCTAAAAGAACAAGTATTTGTGTCGACACTCAATTTTAGTGTCGACACATGCAGAAGAATCTGTGTCGAGACATACAAGGAATTGTGTCGACACCTTATAGACTTGCGTCGACACTTATACAACATGTGTCGACACTTGGACTATAAGTGTCGACACTTAAAGACAGAAAGTCTCGACACTTATAAACAGTTAGAGATTTTCAAGAAGTGACTGGTTGACATGACAACTGCCGATCCAGCCGGTCTACAGCAACTGTCAGAGATGTCAGAAGTCAGTTATGAACCGGACCAGCCGGTTACCATGAAGAAAGCCTATAAATAGGCACCCACAGTTTACAGAAACAGTGGTGAGAGTAATTAAAGTAATTGATCAGATTATTCAAGTAATTTGTAAAGTGATACACAGAGTAATAAACACAAGAAGATCTTGCATTCCATCTGCAGATCTAAGAAGTTGGAGAGAGAGGGCTCCTTCCAAGAAATCAGCCTCAGGAACTAGGCTGAGAAGAAGGATTCAGAATCAATTCTGGATCTTAAGTAGCAGAGGTCAAGGAACAACTGCAGAGGATTCAGCCTTATTCAGTTCTACTCAAGAAGCTTTGAAGAAAGCTAAGTCAGGGTGAATCCAGCTGAGTTCTTCCAAGAACTCATCAAGAATCTCTCAACTCCCCTCCTGTAATTCTGAGTTGTAGAGTCATTATCTGTATTACATTTGTAACTTGTAGGATCCATTGGATCTGAGTGATTGTAAGCCTATATTTATAAAGGCTGAGGGTAGGGCTTGTTAGCCTGAGTGTAGGAGATATAGATCTCTGAGTGTAGGCCTTGGATTGGCTGAGTGTAGGCCTTGATTGGCTGAGTGTAGGCTTTGGGATAAAGCTGAGTGTAAGGCTTTGGGCCTGAGGTAGGAACCAATTTGGGTTCTGAGACAGTGGAGAAGTTAGGCCGAATCTAGTACACTGCTAGATAGGCGAAGGGGGAAAGTGGATGTACCCATAACTTGGGGAACCACTATAAAACACTGTGTGCTGTGCTGTGTTTGTGCTGTGGATGATCTGTGTTTGTTTGATTATTGCTGATTGCTGTAATAAATTAGTTAGAAATCTGTGATATAACTGTTTGGCTGCCAACAAAGTTAGAAAAGGATTAGGTCACCTATTCACCCCCCCCTCTAGGTGTTTAGGTACCATATCTTTCAAGTGGTATCAGAGCCAGGTTCCTCAAAACAAGGACTAACAGTCTAAGGAGATCCTGTTTGGCAGAAACAGTCTAAGTCAGAAAACAGCTTCAAGAAAATCAAGAACCATGGGTTCCTTTGAAAATCATAAAGAATTGGGTTCCATGAAATTACCTATTTGCAGAAAGGAAATTTTTGGGATCTGGAAAGAAAGGGTAAGACTATTTATGGAGGCTTCAGACCCAAGAATCTACATCACAGTTAAGGAAGGGCCCTATGTGCCCATGAAGATTTCAGTATTGGATGCAAATCAGAGGACTCCAAAGGATTTCTCTGAGATGACTAAGGATGAGATTGTCCTAGCAACCATGGACAAGAGAGCACAGAACATAATAGTTAGTGCCATTGATGATGCCACCTTCCAGAATTTAATTCACTGTAAAACAGCAAAAGAGATGTGGGATACTCTCATTGTCTATATGGAAGGTTCTGAAGAAGTTAGGCAAGATAGGAAGTCCTTGCTTAATCAGGAGTATGAAAGCTTTAGGCAAGGAAAGAGTGATAGCATCACTGAGTGCTATAAGAAATTCTACAGAATAGTTAATGAACTCATGTCTTATGGAAGAGAGTTCACTAACTATGAACTAAATGACAAATTCCTAAGGTCCCTAACCAAAGATTGGGACACCAAGATCTGTGCCATAAGAGAAATGACAAAGTTGGGAGAAATTCCTCCTCCTACACTGTTTGACAAGTTATTGTCATATGAGATGCAGCTGACAGTGAGGAAAGAGGAGGAGAAATCTACTAGGACTGAGCACAAGGAAAGGACTGTTGCTTTCAAGACAGAAGTTCCCAGAAAATGCAGGACTAAGTCATCAACTCCACCTCCAGAGGTAGTTGAATCTGAGTCAGAAGAATCTGTCAGTACAAAGTCTATAAGCAGTGAAAGTGATGAAGACTTTGCTGCCTTCACTAGACACTTTCAGAAATTCCTGAAGAAGAAACAGTGGAGGTCCAGACCATCTACTTACAAGGGAAAAGAAGTCTTGTATCAGGAGAAAAAGCCTTCAAAGAAGGACAGGAAAAAGACAAAGACAAGCAAGGCAACTGGATCAAAGATTGTGTGTTACTGCTGCAATAGACAGGGTCATGTTATTGCAGATTGTCCTGAGAAAAGAAAAGAATCCAGTGACAGGAAAAAGACTCACTTCAAAGGGAAGAAAGAGAAGTCTTTTGTTGCCAAGAATGAGAAGACTCTTTCAGATATTTCTTCTTCAGACACTGATACTGATGCTGAAGCCTACATAAGGCTATTTGCTGAAGAAGAAGAAGAAGAATTTATGCAGATCTTGGAGTCAATTTATGAACAAGAAGACTGCCAGTGCCAAGGACTGATGGCATTGACTGAGAGTACCAAAATCCTGGAGCAGTCAGGACCCGGTCAGGTACAAAGTTCAAGTTTAAATTCAGATTCTTGTTCTAGTTCAGAATCAGATTCTTCTTCATCAAGTGATGAGAATGTATCTGAGTCTGAGGAAGATATTCATCAGCTTATAAATGAATATAAGGTGCTGTTGCAAGCCTATAAGAAATGCAAGACCCTAGCCAAAAGTCAGGCAAAGGAGATTGTTGATCTCAAGGCTGTTGCAACAGATTTTGAGAAACAATTTGATCAAAAACTGAATGAGGTAGCCAGGCTGAAACACATTACTGTGATTCAGATGGGAACTATCACCTATAAGAATGATCAAATTAAGAGACTGGAGATCAATCTTCAGAAAGAAAGAGAGCTTGTTGCTAGGTTTTCAAAACCTAAATCAGTGCTACCTTTAATTGATGAATTTGTTCATCAAAAAGGCAAGGCTGGACTGGGATTTATTAGACCTGCAGGGACTGAGCAGTCCAAGTTTAAGTCCAAGGGCAAAGCCCCAACATTCAACAGGTCTGCTGTAAATAAAACAGCAAAGGTTGTACCTAAGCAAAGGTACAACAAGTTTGAATGCTGGTGCTGTGGCAAGATTGGCCATTTTGCAATGGACTGTTGGTACAATTCCAGTACCAAAGTGAGTAGCAAGCTACCTGGTGGAAAGCCAGTAGGTAGCTTTGTCAAGTTACAGACTAACAAGTACCAAGGACCCAAGATTGCTTTGGGTTCTAAGGTCCATTAATCTGTTTTGCAGGTGAGTCCAAGTGGCCATACCCCTACATGGTACTTGGACAGTGGATGTTCCAGACATATGACTGGAACTAGGGGACTATTGAAGGACTACATTCCAATCAAAAATGGTCCTAAAGTGACCTTTGGTGGTTCTGAAAAAGGAATCATCAAAGGGTTTGGTAACATTTCTTCAAACCTTGTTACCATTACTCAAGTGGCTTATGTTAAAGGGTTGAAACACAATCTTATAAGTATAAGTCAGTTAAGTGATGTAGGGTATGACATCTCATTTGTTAAAAATGGTTGTCATATCAAGAGGTCAAGTGATCAAGAGATCATTTTGACAGGATATAGAAAGAGGAATGTCTACTGTCTAGACATTATGATTGAGAACAATGGTTCTCCTGTTTGTCTTGTAGCTGATGAGACAGTCTCTCATTGTGTCAAGTGGCACAAGAGGCTAGCTCATCTTAACTACAAGACTATTAGCAAACTCTTTAGCAAAGAGTTAGTGAGGAATGGTCCTCAAGTTAAGTGTGTTAAAGATGGCATTTGCTCAGCTTGTCAAAAGGGCAAGCAGACTAAATCCACTTTTAGGAGCATAGATAACAAAGATGCTGTGAGGTGTTTATACCTCTTGCATATGGATCTCTTTGGTCCAATGCCAGTTCACAGCTTAGGTAGGAAGGTCTATACCTTTGTAGTTGTTGATGACTACTCAAGGTTTTCCTGGGTGTTCTTCTTAAGGCAGAAATCTGAAACACCTAGTGTCTTCTACAGCTTTGTCAAGCAAATTCAGAATGAACTAAATAGTACTGTGGTCAAAATTAGAAGTGACCATGGTACTGAGTTTCAGTCTGAAAGCATGACAAAACTATGTGAAGATTTTGGGATATCTCAAGAATTCTCTTCACCTAGAACACCTCAGCAAAATGGCATTGCTGAAAGGAAGAATAGGACCTTGATAGAGGCTGGTAGAACCCTACTTAGTGATACATCACTGCCAGAGTATTTCTGGGCTGAAGCAGTTAACACTGCATGCCATGTGATAAATAGGGCTACCATCACTAAAAGGCTAAACAAGACCCCCTATGAAGTAGTGAAAGGCAGGAAACCAAATCTATCCTATTTTAGGATCTTTGGTTGTAAATGCTTCATACTTAACAATGGGAAGTCTTACTTAACAAAGTTTGCTGCCAAGTCCCAAGAGGGAATATTTGTTGGGTACAGCAATAATAGTAAAGCTTATAGAGTCTACAACTTGACTACATAAGTTGTAGAAGAATCAGTGCATGTAGTTTTTGATGAGACAAAACTAATTAACAATGAGTTGTCTAGCAATGTATGCAGCCCCACAGGTTTGACAAAGAAATTGGACAAGCTTACTATAGAAGAAGTACCAGCTGCAAGACAGCAAGTTGAGGAGAGTAGCTGTTGTCCAGGGGGAGAACTACATGTGCCAATAACTGAAGAAATCCAAGGTATACATCATGATGCAGATGCTGAAGAGGTTCAACCTGAAGCTAGGATGCCTCCAGCCCACAAGCATCTTAGAGATCATCCAGTAGAGCTGATTATTGTAGATCCAAGACAAGGAGTTCAAACCAGGAGCAGATACATGAATACATCAATCTACTCCAGCTTTTTGTCTCAAGTTGAACCTAAGAAATTTGAAGAAGCTATACAAGATCCACAATGGACTGAAGCTATGCAAGAAGAGCTTAATCAGTTCAAAAGGTGCAAGGTTTGAGAGCTGGTTCCAAAGCCTAAATACCACAATGTAATAGGAACTAAGTGGATCTACAGAAATAAGATGGATGAACAAGGGGTCATCATAAAAAATAAAGCAAGACTGGTTGCAAAAGGATATAGGCAAGAAGAAGGTATTGATTTTGATCAAACCTTTGCCCCAGTAGCCAGACTGGAGGCCATAAGGATGTTCTTGGCCTATGCAACCTATCAAGGATTCAAGGTTTACCAGATGGATGTCAAGTTAGCATTCTTAAATGGTAATTTGAAAGAAGAAGTCTATATGGAGCAGCCTTCAGGTTTTGTTGATCCAACTCAACCTCATTATGTCTATAGACTTAGGAAAGCATTATATGGGTTAAAGCAAGCCCCTAGAGCTTGGTATGAAACCCTATCTAGTTTCCTCATTGAGAACAAGTTCTCAAGGGGAAAATAGATAAGACTCTATTCCTTAGGGAATCTAGAGGCAAAGTCATACTTGTCCAAATATATGTAGATGACATTATATTTGGGTCTACTGAAAGTAGCCTTTGCAGAAAGTTTGCAAAGCTTATGCAAAGTCAGTTTGAGATGAGTAGTATGGGAGAGCTGAAGTTTTTCTTGGGTCTCCAAGTTAAACAGACTGAAAATGGTTTATCCATATATCAGTCCAAGTTCACCCTAGAACTCATAAGGAAATATGGTATGGATTCTTCCAGTACCATGAAGACTCCTATGGGGTCAAGTATGTCTCTTAGCAAGGATGATGCAGGGAAACCTGTAGATGAAACCTTGTATAGAGGGATAGTTGGATCCCTACTATACTTGACTGCAAGTAGGCCTGACATTATGTATGCTACATGGGTTTGTGCCAGGTATCAAGCCTGCCCTAAAGAGTCTCACTTGACTGCAGTCAAGAGAATTTTGAGATATCTAAAGGGCACTCCCTATCTAGGCCTCTGGTACCCTAGGAATGGAGATTTTGATCTAACATGTTATTCAGATGCAGACTTTGCAGGATGCAAAGAGGATAGAAAGAGTACTACTGGAACCTGTCAATTCCTAGGTGGGAGACTAATTTCATGGAGCAGCAAGAAGCAAACCAGTGTGGCTATCTCCACAGCTGAGTCAGAATATGTGGCTGCAGGAAGTTGCTGTGCTCAACTTCTGTGGATTCAACATCAGCTAGAAGACTATGGATTTCAGGTAAGTAGAACTCTACTTTACTGTGATTCTACAAGTGCTATTTCAATAGCTAAAAACCCTGTATCACATAGTAGGACAAAACATATTGAAATTAAATATCACTTTCTTAGGGAACATGTAGAAAGAAATGATATTGTACTTGAATATGTTAAAACAGATGAACAAATAGCTGATATGCTTACTAAGCCACTAGAAGAAGCTAAGTTCAATAGATTCAAAATTGAACTAGGAATGATCAACTTAGACTAAGTTTACAGAACTAGAAAATTGACTAAGTAAAAAGGTGTCGACACATAGACAAGTATATGTCGACACAGAATAGTAGTGTCGACACTTCAGGAAAAAGGTGTCGACACATCTAGGATGTTGGTGTCGACACTTCAGAATGTTAGTGTCGACACATGACAAGTAGGTGTCGACACATCCAATATGGTGTCGACACTTATGTTTTACTCAGAATTTTTCTAAGTAAAGTCTCGACAATGTGTCGAGTTATGTTGTGTCGACACATAACCATGTGTTGACACATAAAATCTGTTGACTAAACTTGTGTCGACACATATGTGTCGAGACATTATAAGTCAGTGTCGACACTTATTGCCAGTGTCGACACATGTTAAGCTTGATATCCCGCCTGTTCATCTTCAAAATTAGACAGGTATAAATAGGGTTCTGTCTCTGATTGTCGACACGCTTTCAAAGTTTCGAGACCAAAACTATTGTGTCGACATTTCTCTTTTCTCAAGACATTCTCCAAACCCTAATGGCTCCCAAGCTCGAGGAGAACGTTAACGAAGGCTATGAACTTGTGCGCGGTGCGTTCGATGATGGAGATCAAGAAATCCAATCGGTGGTAACCCTAGTCAGCGATTCAGGACTAGAATATTTGGTTTCAGAACCAACCAAGATCTGGAAGAAGGAAGTTCTTGAATTCCTTACTGGAGCTACAGTTGATGACTCTGGATATAGAATCAAATCCAGAGTGCATGGATCCAAAGTCAAGGTCTCACCGAAAAGTCTGAGGAAGGTACTCCAGCTACCTAAGACTCAAGATGAAGAAGAAGTTTCTACATCCAAGACCAGGGAAGCTCTTACCTGGTGTGGACTAGATCCAAAGCTGAAGATAGGTTCTGTATTTAACAGGAAATGCATGAACAGTCAAGGAAAATTCCTGTCTAAAATTGTGGGAAAGGTCATTCTCAGTAAGCCTGGAGGGCATGACAGGGTGTCAGCCTCAATGTTTAATGTCATGACCAGAATTATCTTCACCCTAAGAACAGATTGGTCAATGGTAATCTATGAGAAAATCAAGGAGAGCTTGAAGAAGCCCAACCTGGGCAGAATTATAAGTCTCTACCTGGCTGGTACAATACTAGAGGTAATGAGCACAGCTGCTGGAAGCAAGATCAATCATATGAGAAAGATGGATATGAGGATCTTATCTAGGTGGGAAAGGGTGCTGTCAAAGGATATGCCTACCCCTGAGAAGCAAGTTACTGAGAAAATCACTCCTCCCAGGAAGAAGAGAAAAACTGCTGCTGTGGCACAAGAGTCCTCCAACAGTTCTGAAAGTGAAGAACATGTGGTGTTCACACCTGATGATCAGGAGGAAGAGACAGTGGTAAAGACTCCTGCTCCTCAAGATGTAGCTGAGATCCAGGGTGAGCTGCCTCAAGCTAGCCCCATCCATAGGGATCACAGCCAGGGGGAGCTTCCAGTAGTAGAAGAACCATCTACTCTGGACAGTGAGCAAGCCATAGTCATTAACCAACAGGTACTCACTGACTTAAAAACTTTAGACTATATTATAGAAGATGCTAATTTGTCTGCTGTCCATCAGCAAACTCAGCTAGACACACAAGTTCCAGATGTTGTTATAGAAGACAAATCTGCTGAACAAGAAGTGGTACCTGAGTCAGTGGTTGAAGAATAAAGACTATCTCCAGCTTCATCCCCTCATGAATATACAATGGAAGATTTGTTTCTAAATCTAGATCAAGATGATTTTGACATGGACAAGAATGCTGCTGCTGAAGATAAGAGTGTTGCTGTTGAGGGGGAGCACATGGAAGTTCTGGAAGAGCCTATTAGGCTGGAAACTGAGCAAGCACCTGCTGTGCAAACTGAGAGGCCTGAGAGCCCTAAGAATAGAGTTGATATTGTCAGCACCTCTGCCTCTGAAGATGAGGAAAGTGCTAGGGCCAAGAAGAAGAAATTGTTTGTATTCAAAAGAAGAAGTCAGAGCTACAAGAAGGCTCTACAAACTGTTGCTCAACAATCCTTAGTCACACAAGCTCCATCACCTGATTACAGTGCCTTAATGGTAGCCATGCAAATCAAGCTGGATGAGCACAGGAACGCCATAGAGACGTATATTGATGAAGGACAAAAGTCTTTACAATTTGATTTAGCTCAAGATATAAAATCAATAAGGTTTGAGATGAACCTGAACAAGAAAGAAATGACTGACTGCTTCCGCAAAGGTGGGAATGCAGTAGTCTATTTGGCAACTCACCAGGAGAAGATCAAGACTCAGGTAGATGATATAACATTAAAGCAAGGGTATGTGCTGGAGAATCAGTTAAGAATGAAGGATAATTTGACTGCCTCCCATAATGCTATAGTCACTGAGTTGAAGAATAAGACTGCTGAACCTTCTACCTCTGCTGCTGCTACTAAGGCTGACTTTGATAAGGTCTTTCAAGCTGAGATTTCTGCTGTCAAGACTGCCATTAAAGATTCCCAGAAGGCCATCTCTGAACAGCTTACTAAGCTCAGACCATTCTTTAAAGAGGGGATCAGATATTTGGACAGCCAGATAAGGTTTCAAAAGGATGATGTAAGAGATCATGTTGCCCAAGAAGTCATAAAGGGGGAGAGAGTGTTAGTCAAGGCCAGTTCTGAACATGCTAAGTGGATATCCAATTCCATCAGGGCTACACTTGGATATCCTCCCCTGTGTGATGACAATGAAGTTGCTGAATCTGGACTAAACCCTGCATATTTTGGAGGTGAGCCACAAGAAGTAGCTCAAGTCATTTATCCACCTCCAAATTTTGAAATGATTCAAGCAGAGGTGAGCATAATGTATAGCCCATCTGAGGGCAAGGACAATGTCCATTTAGAAAAGGTTGTTCAACCTATCACAGCAGCTATGCAAGAGGCCTTAGACAAAGAAGAAGAGGCAAGGTTGTCAAAGAAGAGGTTTAGGGAACAAGCTGAACTAAAGCCAGACTTTGAACAATGGAGCCCTACCTCTAGAAACATAATTCTAACTGCCTGGAAAGCTGCTAAAGACAACACTACTGATAGAAACAAGTGGTTCTCTGAAGCAGAATGGAGGAAGCATGAGATCAGGCAAGAAGCCATTGTTCAGCACAGAAGGAAGGCTAAGATGGGAAAGCTACCTCCTACAACTGTGGAGCCTAGCAAGTACTTTCCTAAGCCCTATCATTATTTTGAGAGACAAAAGATCAAGGCTGAAGAACAAAAGAAGAAGGACTCAAAAGGCAAGAAACCTGCTGATGCTGAGCCTACTGCTGCTGCTGCTGTCAAGGCTAAAGTCAAATCTGGCAAAGGAATTGTTATCAAAGAACCTGATCAGAAATAGATTAGGAATTAATTTGAAGATTGTTGTAATCTTTTGTATGAGAAAATTTTTTGTAAATCATTAAAGATGTATTAGAAAAATGTTAGAACAATTTATGATAACTATATTTTCATGATTGTTCTGAGTATGTGTCTATTTCTTGTTCATTCTACAATGTTGAATGTGTATATATGTGAAGTTTTACATGTTCATGTTAACCCTGCTGATTATAATCTGCTTTACATCATTTTGTAATTTTTTAATCATGAATGGTGTATATCATTGACTAAGGGTTATGACTTCTCCAAATAGGGGGAGATTGTTGGGTACATTGGTCAAATGTACCTGATTTGAAGAAGCCTGACCCAACTCAATGATATACATCATAATGTATTTGATGTATGTTTGAGTTACTTGTGCAGGTTAAGAAAGTAATGGACTAAAGCAAAAAGTTTCTAAGTCCATGTGTCGACACCCAGAGGGAAAGTGTCGACACTGAAGAAAGCCTGTGTCGACACCCAGACAAGCAGTGTCGACACTTGGAGTCATTGTGTCGACACCTGGGATGCAGAGTCGACACCAGACAGAAAGTGTCGACACTTGGAGCTGTGTCGACACTCAGTGAAGAAAAGTGCAGACAGAAAGTGTCGACACAAGGAGCTGTGTCGACACTCAGTGAAGCTGTGTCTACACTATAAAGTGTCGACACTTGGAGCTGTGTCGACACTCAGCAAAAGTCTGCAGAGTCTAAGTACATGTGTCGACACTCAACACAATGTGTCGACACTATGCTAAAGAGTCAACACTTGAAGTAAGTGTCGACACCCAGCACAATGTGTCGACACTTAGCTGAAGACTCAACACTTGAAGAAAGTGTCGACACAAAGGAGATGTGTCGACACTTAGCAAAGAAAAACAGAAAGAGCAGCAAATTATTCTAAGTACAAGTGTCGACACTAAAGGAATGTGTCGACACTCAGCTGAAGTCTCAACAACAAGAAGGTGTGTCGACACAAGGAGCTGTGTCGACACTCAGCAAGATTCAAGATAGAAGACTATGTGTCGACACCAAGAAGCAGTGTCGACACTTGACAGATTCAACACAAGAAGTTGTGTCGACACAAAGGAGATGTGTCGACACATAGAAGAATTCAGCAAAAGCTAAAAGAACAAGTATTTGTGTCGACACTCAATTTTAGTGTCGACACATGCAGAAGAATCTGTGTCGAGACATACAAGGAATTGTGTCGACACCTTGTAGACTTGTGTCGACACTTATACAACATGTGTCGACACTTGGACTATAAGTGTCGACACTTAAAGACAGAAAGTCTCGACACTTATAAACAGTTAGAGATTTTCAAGAAGTGACTGGTTGACATGACAACTGCCGATCCAGCCGGTCTACAGCAACTGTCAGAGATGTCAGAAGTCAGTTATGAACCGGACCAGCCGGTTACCATGAAGAAAGCCTATAAATAGGCACCCACAGTTTACAGAAACAGTGGTGAGTGTAATTAAAGTAATTGATCAGATTATTCAAGTAATCTGTAAAGTGATACACAGAGTAATAAACACAAGAAGATCTTGCATTCCATCTGCAGATCTAAGAAGTTGGAGAGAGAGGGCTCCTTCCAAGAAATCAGCCTCAGGAACTGGGCTGAGAAGAAGGATTCAGAATCAATTCTGGATCTTAAGTAGCAGAGGTTAAGGAACAACTGCAGAGGATTCAGCCTTATTCAGTTCTACTCAAGAAGCTTTGAAGAAAGCTAAGTCAGGGTGAATCCAGCTGAGTTCTTCTAAGAACTCATCAAGAATCTCTCAACTCCCCTCCTGTAATTCTGAGTTGTAGAGTCATTATCTGTATTACATTTGTAACTTGTAGGATCCATTGGATCTGAGTGATTGTAAGCCTATATTTATAAAGGCTGAGGGTAGGGCTTGTTAGCCTGAGTGTAGGAGATATAGATCTCTGAGTGTAGGCCTTGGATTGGCTGAGTGTAGGCCTTGATTGGCTGAGTGTAGGCTTTGGGATAAAGCTGAGTGTAAGGCTTTGGGCCTGAGGTAGGAACCAATTTGGGTTCTGAGACAGTGGAGAAGTTAGGCCGAATCTAGTACACTGCTAGATAGGCGAAGGGGGAAAGTGGATGTACCCATAACTTGGGGAACCACTATAAAACACTGTGTGCTGTGCTGTGTTTGTGCTGTGGATGATCTGTGTTTGTTTGATTATTGCTGATTGCTGTAATAAATTAGTTAGAAATCTGTGATATAACTGTTTGGCTGCCAACAAAGTTAGAAAAGGATTAGGTCACCTATTCACCCCCCCCCCTCTAGGTGTTTAGGTACCAAATCTTTCAACTTTAAAGCTAAACAAAAAGAATATATACTGCTGTAATATATATTACAGCAGTCATTACAACAGTAATAACAAATTATTGCAGTAACACTTTCGTAAATTATCAATTACGATAGTAATTGATACTATAATTTCTATTCGTCACTTACATTGTCGTCTGCTCTGAAAATTTCCTCAGTGACGACTTCAACTGAAGATTTTTCCCCATTAAGCTGTAAATTGATGATAAAATTGGACTATCAAACCTTTTAAAAATGGCTAAACTTCAAGATCTACAAAAGTTAAACTAAACATTGCATTTTTCCGTCCTCACTTACAATACCCGGATCATTACAAGTTTCTTCATCATCTGCCATGTCCGCGGGGAATGAAAACCTTTACTACAGCGGCAAGACCTTTACTACAGTGGTGATGGAGGAAGAAGGCGACAGCAGAAGGGGGAAAACCTAGAAGCTGATTTAATTTCGAAAAACCTTAAGAAAAGGTTGGGCTGGAGGAATTGGCGGTCTGCGAAAATTTTTCCTGGCAGTGAGCCCCGCGGTTAAGAAACTGTTATTTATTGAGGCAGATAGCTCTATGTATCATGGTGGCACCATAAAATTATCCCAGAACAGGTAACTTTTTGTAATTTTTTTTGTAAATTTTTTTATTATTTTTTTATTTATTTAAAATTATTTTGTAATTATGCTTTTAAATTCCTTCGTTTTAAATTTTTTTAAAAAAACTGAAATGATGACCTAGCGGTCGGGTAACTCCGTCGCCGACGACTGAGCCTCGGCGGTCTGCCCAGCACCCACCGACAGATTCGCTGGACCCCGACGAACCCGTCGAGGGTTGTCTTGTGGCGAGCGAGCACAACCATCTCCCGCAGTGGCCCTACTAGTGAGGCTCGGTTCGTGCCTCACGGGCAGGGCCACTGCCGACGGCGTCCCTGCCCGCTCACTGTCGAACAACGCCTGGCGGGTTCGCCGGGGTCCGACGTGTAAGAAGAGAAATTGGCACCAAAAATTGAAATATTAAAATGTATCAAAAAAAAAATTTATAAAATATTTAGAAAATTTCTATAATATTCTACTATATTGTACCCAAAATCCTTTGTACCTATATTTATAGGTATAGAGATTGATGGATAGTATGATTGAAGCTTTCCCCTCTTACACAAAATGATGCTCATCAAAACGATATTCCTCCAGCTCCTGTTTTTTCTCTCTTCTTCTGTGTAACCCTCTGATTGAATCCATCCATTAAAACCAAATTTAATCCTAAGAGTGGTATCAAAGTCAGGTTGACACGTCATCCCCGTGTGCTCATGACATCAAGCTCATCATCTACAATCGGGTTCACTCAAACCTTCATTCACATTTTCTCCGGTGAGTTCTATAAGCAATGGAGCGATAAAATGACAACCCTTCTTCGCTCCCAAGATCTTTGGGGCATCGTCTCGATGGGACCAAAAATAAACGAGAAGGCAACAACAGATGTAACCAACAAACCGTCAAAGGATGAAGCCATGTGAGATGCTCATACACAGTATTTCATTCAACAGAGAGTAGCTCCATCTATTTATCCTCATATCATGGGTTCACAAACTGCTCAGAAGCTTGGGAGAGATTATAGAATGATATAAAGGATCAAAAAATGTAATTAAGATAAAACTTCACTCGCTGCGTTGTCAATTTGATGCATTACAAATGAAATAAGGAGAAAAATCGCAAGAATTTTTTACCAAAATCTCTAATCTGGTTAACCAGATTAGAACCTTGGGAGGAATCTTAGAAGATCAACGGATTGTCGATAAAATTCTTTGATCACTGCCAAGAAGTTATAAGTATATCGTATCCTCTATATTGAAAGCTCGAGCTACAGAAAACCTATCAGTTACTGAGCTGATGTGTTCTCTTCAATCTCATGAGGACCTAAATGCAGAGGAAGAGCAACCCCTGGGCAAGGTATTTCACACAAGAACTAGCTCATCTAAAAAATCTTCACCAAACAAAAGAAGGAAGTCAGACTTAAACCAAAAAATGAAATCAAGAATAAACAACTTGCATTCACTCCCAACTATACTTGCTCCATTTGCAAGATAAACAACCACAAGAACAAGGATTGCTTCTTTTGCTGTAAAAGATACAAGACTTCAGGTCACTCAGACCATAAATGATGGTATAAGAAATCATAATGTATAACCTGTAATTCGTCGAGACAAAAGTACCCAAGCAAATGGCTATTGCAGATCATTGAGCGAGCAGAGGCGAGCTTGGGCGAGCAGAGACGAGCTTGGGCGAGCAGAGGCAAGTACGGGGCGAGTATCTCATGAGTTTGGGCGAGTAGACCCTTCGAACTCGCTGGCAAAAGCTGGATAGTCTCTTATGCCCCCTGGATTTCTCTATAAATAGACCCTCAGGGATACTAGAAAAGGACTTTTTGAGGAGTTTGAGGTCCCCCCAAGTGAATACTCATCAAGTCCATGTCTGCCTAGTACCTCGCCCTGCTTTTTGGTTGCGGAGGGGAAATTTCTCCTAAACTTCCGGGTACGTGGTGGGACCTTCCTATTGGAGCACTTGGGGTGTGCTTATAGATAGTTTCCTCTCTTCCGCGCTAGCCATTTGAATTGTGACATCGGACCATAGAATCAATAATCTTATGCTAACTTGATCCAAATTTTGGAGTAAGAGATTTTCCCGGCTTCAACATTTTGGTGCGGTGAGCATGGATCGTAGCCGAGGAAGAAATTTTTGCGAGAAGACTTCATAGCTTAAGATGGCGATCTGGAGACCAAAGGCAACAACTCACGAGCATTCGACAATGTGGGCGAGTTCTCGGCAAGGTGGGCGAGTTTTCTGGTTACTCGCCCAAAGGCGACTTCATGATGGAGACTTCCAAGCTCGATGGCTTCATGAGTCGAGCTTCACTATTACTCGCTCAGAAGCGAGTTCCAGATTGGGACCTCCTTAGGTAGGCTCCAGATGACGACTTTGGTTGGCCAATATATGCAGACGAGTTCATAGAGGTTTGCAAGTTCCCTTGTTGCTCGCCAATATGTGAGTTCCATACGGCAACAACGCTATGCGAGAATATGCAGAAGAGTTCATGGAGGCGAGTTGCACACAACGATATACCAGCGAGTACTGGAAGGATTGGCGAGTATCTTTGTTACCTGCCCATAGACGAGTTCTGTAGGCACGAGAGACGAGTATCTTTTTTACTCGCCTAGAGGCGAGTATCTTTGTTACTCGTGCATAGGCGAGTTCTGCATGTGACTTACTCGCAAGGCCAGGAGAGTTCAGAATCTGGGCGAGTTGGGAGTGAAAAATGAAAAAAAAAATTCGAGGGCGCTTTGTAGGACCCCCCAACCTTTTCCCAGGTTGGGCCAGAGGGGATCTTACTTGCCCAAGACGCCCATACAATGCTCTTTAAGGGGTGACAACCCACTACCAAGCACTAGCTGGCCGCCTTGCTTGGCTTGAATCACAACATTCACATCACATCACAGAGTTTTGCAGAAGCATTACCAGGAAACCACAAAAAATATATACATAAATATATATTTAATAGGAAGTGCAAAAAGGCCGTAGCCATTGTTCACACATAAATCCAGTAGACTACACAGTTTTATAGCTAATCACTCCTCTTTCTCCAACTCTTCTAGCCAGCACTCACATCTCGAAACTCGGGAGACGACGGGGGTACTTCTGCTTGTGTGGTCCTATCGACTGGAGTGTCATCCTACAACAACTGATCTCCATGGTGCTACATCTCCTGTGAATGGTTATTAAGATAACCGCTAGTCACAGAGCTAAGTGGAATCAAATCTCCTCCTTGGATCTATATCGTGGGGACGAACACATGAACCCATCAATATAAGATAGTCGAAGCAAAAGAGAGTTAGCATAGCAATTCATAAGTAGGCTAGGTGCAATTAAAAGATGTACAACGCCATATAACTGGATTAGCAACACTAAATTATATCAGTTAAAATTTTCAGCTCTCCTAGCGTAGCAGCACAGTAGGTGTTCAAAACTTGAATGAACTTCGAAGGCCTTCAAGCCGCGCACACATCGCAAGCATTTACAGCCGCACACACATTGCTGGCATTTACAACCGCGCACACATCGCAGACATTTACACTAGCGCATACATTGCAGACATTTACAACCACGCATAATACCCTATGTCAACATAGAATGAACCGCTTCTTTTTAAGCAGGATAGCGAGCCTCGCGGGCCTCAACGATGTGGTCGTCGGTGACAGTGGGCAGTCCTGCCACTTCTGGGGGTGATCGTACTGCACAACCCAGGCCCTTATGTACAACCCTGTGTACTCTTGGATGTGAGCGACATCCAGTGATTCAACATTTTGGCTGACTAGCGGAGGAAACCCGTCGGGAAAAAATATAATGGTTGGTCACTCGTTGTACTCATCTCCATATCGTCTTGAGTCGTCGAACTTCCCGCACTGGTACAATCGTTCTGCGGAAGTGACTGACCCGCCATAATTTACCGCAAGCAAATTTACAAGCAATCAAATTTATCAATCTTACTAGCATGCATCAGTTCTATAGCGGCTTGCCCTACTATGCTTTAAATAATTCAAGAAAACGTCACTTGACTCGACTTTTGACAAGGAGCGTGAGAGCACTTTATTTGGGGCTAACTTAAGAGGAACTCAACTCTTGTTATCCCCAACTAAGGATCAAACTATCAAATAACTGCCCGTCAGGGCAGTACCCGTGATTAAAATAGTAAATTGTAGGAACAAAAGTGTGGTAATAGAGGCTGCTCCGTTAATTAGTATAATCTGCAGAATTGAAATGTTGTAATGAAATAGGACCAGTATGGAACTTGAGTAGTATTGAACTGAAAGAACAAAATTGAAAATAAATACTAAAAAGAACTTGACTAATACGAGACTGGAATATTACTGAGCTGAAATAGGACCAGTACGAGACTGAAAATAATACTTGAACTGAAATAGGACCAGTACGAGACTGAAGTACTGAAACGGAAATACTGAGCTGAAATGAACTAGACTAGTACGAGACTGAAACTAAAACATAAAGAAAACGTTAGTAGTCCAATCACTCCATTTAGGAGGCTTCAGTTCCTTTTCTGTTCTTGGAGTTTTAGTTTAGTTCCATCTCTATTCTTAGGAGGTTTTAGTTTTGTTCCATCTTCATTCTCAGAAGGTTTAGTTTAGTTTCATCTCTGTTCTCAGGAGATTTAGTTCAGTTTTATCCCCTTTCTCAGGAGTTTTAGTTCAATTTCATCTCCGTTCTTAGGAGTTTTAGTTTAGTTCTATCTCCATTCTTAGGAGGTTTAGTTTGGGGCTTCACCCATTAATCCGGTCTGATAATAATTTTGTTGCATCCTTTATCGTTGTGGCTGAATCAGACTTGAAGGATTTATTGAGGGTTGCAGCTTTACTATTCGTCGAGCATGATTGCTCGCATTTGCATTTTTCAAACTTGCCCAAGTTACTTTGAGAGCTTTACATCAGATAAAGACGAGGCGCTCAGTAGTTCCACAATACCTCGGAATATTAAGAGATTGAGCATTTTCTTCGGACACTCATATTAATAAAATAAATTGAATGTATTATTAAACACAAACGAAAGGTCGTGCGCTTGATTTTTCGTTTCGAGGAAATCAGACGCATAAATTTTTGGGCATGACTCAAGGCTCCAATTAAATTGGAAAGACTCTAATTTTTATCTCATGGTCCTTAAATTTTAATACAACCCTTAGGGAGGCCTAAAATGAGCACACAATTTTCCTCAAAATTTTTTAATCAATTTTGGGCCTCCAATTTGGCCAATTAAAAATTATTTAGGCTTTTAAAATACTAAATAAATTCCAAAAATTCTCAAATTTTTTGTGGAGGGATTCCTTATCAAGGGGAACAGCTTTCATGTTAAACAAATTTTTCCCTAGGAGCCTATATTTTTTTACAAAAAATTATTCAAGGTTCCGACTGAAATTTGTTCTGCATATAGCAGATCAGCTTGATCTTGCGGCCAGGATCGCGCCAGACCGGGAAAACAACAAACTTTTCCCCACAGTGGATCGACCATGGATCCGTTGTGGGGGGGGGGGGGGAGGGGCACAGAAGAAGAGGCGGGGAGGGAAATAAGGCAATCACAACCCCCCATCTATACCGTGAGATGAATGACAATGATTTCTCCCGCCAGAGAAGGAGGCGATGACCCTCTGCCACCACCGACCGGTCACTGTCGGACGCCGGAGCCACCACCGATAACCTCGTTGGGGGCCGACGAAACTCTAGGTGGTGGTCCGGTGGCTTGCCGCCGCCGGCCACCAACATAATTTAAAAACTTGAGAGCAGGGCGGCGACGACTCTGCTCCAAGCGCCATCGCACCACCCTGCCTCCCCGGTGACCATTCTGGCCATGAAACCACCCATGGCTGGTGCGCCAGGGGTAGTTCTCCTCTCCATCGGTGGCCAGGCAACCTGCCGTCGCTGGAGCAAAAAAAATAAAACAGAGAATTTTTCTGTTTCTCGGGTGCCGTCGGAGCAGCGTTTTTCGGCTGCACCTCAGCCTCCCACCGCCGGGGAAGGGTATCCCCGATGGATTAGTCCTTTCCTAGCGCCACCACCGGCGCTCGGAGGGGCTAGCCACCTGCAGCCACCATCCGACCTGGAGCTTGGCTCGAGTGGTGCCGGTGGCACTCCGGTCGTCGGGAAACCCATGCAGGTCATCCAAAATGTTTGAAAGGAGGAGGTGAAGAAGTTCCACCTGTGGTTGTGCAGCTCTAGTTGTGCTGGCCTGAGTTTCCATTAAGGTGGCGGAGGAGGCTGGCACGAGTTGGCTTTCCCGGCTAACTATTGTTCCGACCAGGTGGGGTAAACTTTTTCCGGGCTGGTGGGGGAAAGGGAAGAGGTATCATGGCCTTATATAGACAGGGAAGGGGTGGATTTTGGCTTGGGTGAGGTGTGGGACTAATCCTAATGAGAGGAGGAGTTCATCTCCTCCCCTCAACTTGGCTGGACACGTTGCTCCTGAGAAGCCAAGGGTAGGTAGGTAGCTCTTCCATGGACCTTGCCACAAGTGGGCTTGGGTTTGGGGAAAGGGAAAGAGAAAGGGAGGGAAGCTTTTTGGGCTTTTGTTAAGGCCCAAGTCCCATCAAGCCAAGGCTGGTTTGGTGTCCCAAGGAGTGGGGGGATAGGGCCTTAGACACTAGTGAAGAGGGGGTGTGCACCTCTTTTAAAAAATCCTAAAAAAAGAATTCTAGGGGTTTGACCAAAGTCAAGCCTAGGTGGGTCCCCCATGCTGGTCAAAGTCAAAGTGAGTCTATGACATCAGGAGTTAGGTTAAAGTTGGGGTGTCGTGTAATAATTTATGTGTGCATGCTTTTCGGTGCACGACTATGCTTGATTTGACCACGGGTTGACCACCCGTCACTAAAATTGATCGGGATGAACTTGGTTGACTTTGTATTGACCATACGGGTTCAATGCCAATGACCGGGGTCAAATCGGAGTTCGTTTGCTAAATATCCAAAATCTGTGTGTCACAGCATGCTAAAATGGTCAAAATGCTTATATTCGTCGTTAGACTTCAGATTGTGACGCAACGAGTTCCAATGAGTTCCAATGCACTCGTTTGACTTTACGAGCCCACAAGAACTGAAAGAACTCAAATCGGAGTTCTCTAGCTCTATATACCCTGCCTAGGGTTACCTCCCACCCGGGTGTGGGTCGTGGGTATAGGTTTAGGTCACTTTATTGGGCCCACTAGGGTTCTGGTGGCCCAATAAAAATCGGGATGTTACACGCTTCCCCCTTGACCCCCATCCACTAGCCGGGCAGCAGAACCCCATAAAACTCTGTGTAGAGGTTCTAATGTCAGAAGTGACACTTACCCTCCGCCTGATTCATCTCCTTTTTCAATAGTGGTGTTTTTCATATATGTTCATACTTACATGTGCTTTAGTAAAGCCTGTGCGTACTTTTTGTAAAACTAACAAATAGGGTGAATCACGACAAGTTCACCACCAAGGAAAAACATACAAGGTGCACTGCGAGCTCCTACTTGCGATGATCTCCTCCGACAACCTACATTCCATGAGACGTCTTACTCATGACATCTTCAAGCTAGTATTTTACGAGCTCCTACTCGTGATGCTCTTCATGCTTACTGGGTGTTCTCTTCAATTCCGCGAGTTCGATACTTGTGAGATCATCTCTTTAACAGCTACGGTTCTCTCCTTTAATTTCGTGAGTCCATACTCGTGAGATCACTACTTCAGCAACAATGGTGTTTGGTTCAATACTGTGAATTTATACGCGTTAGGCTATCACTTCAGTAACAAGGCTACTATATTATGTATTTCATCTACTCAAACACCTGGAGCGGGGATGACTTGAAAAGATTCTACCCCAAGCCGTAACATGACTACCAGTCTATAAGATTGTTTCTATTTTATTTATACATTTCATCACCCCTAGAGGCACGGGTGGTTATGAGATGTCTTCTTTGTGTTGATCGTCTCAAGTCAGCTAGAAGGAGTGAATTTCGTCTCCTCAATCGGTTTGGGAAACCAGCATCAGACCTGATTCACCTAAAAATCCTAGGGCGTATGATGGGACGATCATTTGGGATTTAAGCGTCCTTATTTGACCGAGCCCCTACATTGACGGTCGAGATCAGCTCCCCCCTTATATGTCGTCCTAGCTACCCCCGATTACATCTCTCCTCCGACTGGAGGAACTATTAGGAACAGGTCTAGACACTAACCTCATGAACTTGATAAAGGATCGACCTCACAAAGTGATACCTCGTGCAAAGGCATCATCGGTGTAATGACCTAGGGAGGACCCCTAGCGCCGCCCGGCCCACCACCAGCCCATGGAGGACCCATGGCACCACGGTGGTACAACCGGAATCTACAAGGCCTGCATGCCGTACACCCCAAAGCATCTTCGGCCTGTTTATCGGCACGGTGCGTTGTTTCCACGGGGTCTCGAACCCGCAACCTTGATAAGGGAGTCGAGACCCCGTGGTATTAAAGGCTTCTTATCAAGGTTGCAGGTTCGAGACCCCGTGGCAATAATGCACCGTGCTGATAAACAGACCGAAGATGCTTTGGGGTGTACGACCTGTAGGCCTTGTAGATTTCGGTTGTACCACTGTGGTGCCATGGGTACTCCATGGGCTGTTGGTGGGGCGGGCGGCGCTAGGGGTCCTCCCTAGGTCGTTACAAAAAATGCACTTTTTTGTAACGACCTAGGGAGGACCCCTAGCGCCGCCCGGCCCATCAGCAGCCCATGGAGGACCCATGACACCACAGTGGTACAGCCGGAATCTACAAGGCCTGCAGGCCATACACCCCAAAGCATCTCCGGCCTTTTTATCAGCACTCTGCATTGTTGCCATATGGTCTCGAACCCGCAACCTTGATAAGAGAGTCTTAATACCACTCCTCATCACCAACTAAGCTGCAGCTCAGTTGGTGATGAGGAGTGGTATTAAAGGCTTCTTATCAAGGTTGCGGGTTCGAGACCCCATGGAAACAATGCACCGTGCTATTAAACAGGCCGGAGATGCTTTAGGGTGTACGACCTGCAGGCCTTATAGATTCCGGCTGTACCACCGTGGTGCCATGGGTCCTCCATGGGCTTCTGGTGGGTCAGGCAGCGCTACGGGTCCTCCCTAGGTCGTTACAATCGGTCTTTGAAAAGACTAAAAGACCCAATCATAGAGATTGTTTGTCATGTAAGATAGGACGCGTCTCTGTTGTTACTAAGGTGGGATAACCCTCCATGCTTTTAGAAGCAGTTGGGCAACTAAGCTCTGAAAGATACAAGTTCGTGGAAGGATGGTGGACTCGATTGTGTGTCATGTAGGACCCCTCGAGGATCATTTCCCTTCGCTTATATCCTAGTCTTCGTAGTCAGGTGTCAGAGCTGGTAGCGATCTCTACGAATGAGTTGGGAAATGAGCCTTCGATCTGATTCTCCTAAAGATCTCAGGGTGGACGATGGGACGATACGTCAAGATTTTAGCATCCTTGTAAGACCGAGCCCCTGCATTGACGATCGAGATCAGCTCCCTCCTTGCATGTCGGCCTAACCACCGCCAATTGCATCTCTCCTCCGACTGGAGGAACTATCAGGAACAGGTCTGGACACAAACCTCCCAACTTTATAGAGGATAGATTTTCATATCTTTTGAAGTTTATTTCGTCATCAAAGAAGTTGATACGTCAAACTTTTTGGATATCTCTTAAGTAATAGGATGAATGATCTCAGCACCAATAGAAGTCCTCGAGTCGTGGAGTTATCATGTCTGAGTCCCTGCATGAGTTCATCTCCTATACATCAGCTACCAACCCCCTAGGGTGAGATTGATTCCTCGTGTGTGTTGTTGTCATAGTCTGTGCCCCATGTCCGAGCTCCCCACCTGAAGGCTGACTATGAGCTCAACCCGAGTCGACCTCCACCTCCAGTTGAGCTCAGCTCTTGAGAGCGGTCGACTCCACGTCCAGTTGAGCTCGACTCCTAAGAGCTGTCGACCCATCTCCAGTTGAGCTTGGCTCCTGTAAGATGTTGATTCCACGTGTGTGTTATTGTCATAGTTCGTCCCCCTTATACAAGCTTCCCTCCTGCAGCTTGACTACGAGCACAACACAAGTCGAATCCACCTACAGTTGAGCTCGGCTCCTGAGAGCTATCGACTCCACCTCCAGTTGAGCTCGGCTCCTGTAAGATGTTGGTTCCTCATGTGTTGTTGTCGTAGTCTGGGCCTCATATACGAGCTTCCCTCCTGCAGGCTGACTACGAGCTCAACCCGAGACCTACAGTTGAGCTCGGCTCTTGAGAGCGGTCGACTCCACCTCCAGTTGAGATCCTCTCCTGCGAGGTGTCGACCTCTTTTCCACCTCCAGTTGAGCTTATCTCATGTGAGGTGTCGACCTCTTCTCCACCTCCAGTTGAGCTTCTGCCTGCGAGGTGTCGACCTCTTCCCCACCTTCAGTTGAACTTCCTCCTACTAGGTGTCAACTATATTCTCCACCTCCAGTTGAGCTTCTATCCTGTGAGGTGTCGACCTTTTTTCCACCACCAATTGAACTCGGCTCCTGTTGGGTGTCGACCTCTTCTCCACCTCTAGTTGTGCTCTGCTCCAGCTAGGTGTCCGATATATTCTCCACCTCCAGTTGAGCTCCTCTCATGTGAGCTATCAACTCTCCTCTCTACCTCCAACTGAGTTTGGCTCCTGCGAAATGTCGACCTCTTCTCCAATTCAGTTGAACTCGGTTCCTATGTGATGTCAACCTTCTCTCCACATCCAGTTAAGCACTACTCCTAAGAAGGACCTCGTGTAGCACATCGTCTTGGGCCATTTCTCCGAACTACTAGTTCAACAATATTTTCCAAGCTCGTGTCGAGCTCTAAAAAAGTGGGGATTGTGTATAACCCGTAATTCGTCGAGACAGAAGTACCCAAGAAGACGACTATTCGTAGACCATTGGATGAGCAGAGGCTAGCAGAGGCGAGCTTGGGCGAGTAGAGGCAAGCTTGGGCGAGCAGAGGCGAGCTTGATCGACCAGAGGCGAGCTTGGGTGAGCTTGGGCGAGCAGAGGCGAGCTTGGGCAGTAGATGAGAGCTTGGGCGAGCAGAGATAACTTTGGGCGAGTATGGGCAAGTATCTTACGAGTTTGGGCGAGTGGACCCTTGGAACTCGCTGGCAGAAGCTGGATACTCTCCTATACCCTCCGCTCTTTGGATTTCTCTATAAATAGCCCTCATGTGTACTAAAAAAGGACTTTTGGAGGAGTCTGAGGTCCCCCCAAGTGAATACCCACCAAGTCCATGTCTGCATAGTACCTTGCCCAGCCTTTTGGTTGTGGAGGGGAAGTTTCTCCAAAACTTTAGAGTATGTGGTGTGACTTCCCTGCTGGAGCACTTGGGGTGTGCTTATAGTTAGTTTCCTCTCTTTCGCGCTAGTCAGTTGAATTGTGATGCCGAACCGTGGAATCAGTAACCTTAGACTGCCTTGATCCAAATTTTGGAGTAAGGGATTTTCCCGACTTCAACACATAAGAAGCTAAAATAATAGAGATAGAAGGGGGTACTTATCTTTTTACCTGCATTGCCACTACCAAGAACTTGTCCTATACATGTTTCATCGACAATAGGTGTTCAACAAATACGACCAACGATCGAACCTATTTTATCAGGCTTAATGAAAATTTCAAATCTGAGGTTATATTGGGAGATGGAAAGAAGAAAAATTTTGAAGATAGAGGAATAATCTCTGTTGAGACTAAAAGGGAGAAACAAAATTAATACAAGATGTTCAGTTTGTCCCTACACTCTCAAAGAATTTATTGAGTGTTGGACAACTTCTTAGAAGAGGATACCAAATAATCTTTGATCACCAAAAATGTCATATCATCAACGTCAGCACCCAGGAGCTTTTTGCCTCAGCTCGAGAAAGAGAAGAAGTCTACTCGAGTGATGGACTTGGCCACTCGAGAACTAGTTTTAAACTTCTCGAGAACCATTTCCTTTACTCGAGTACAGACTACACTTACTCGAGTACATCTAAAGGTTCAACTCGAGTACTTAGAATTCTACTCGAGTGAAATACTTAGAAAATTTCTAGTTCATGAGGATTTTCCTTTCTTCAATGGAATCAGTAACATGTCTTTCACCAACAATCCTAGTGTTGAAAAATGAAGTGTATCCCAATATAGAGGCTATAACGGTCCAGGCCCATCCCATGGGAACCCGCTGGCACCGCCGGCCTACCAGGGTCCAGACCTGGGCCCACCACTAGTAGTCAGCGTTTCACATTCAAGCCTGCAGGCCATGCACCCCAACCCCTCTCCGCGCCTGTTTATCAGCACGGTAGGTTGTTGCCACTAAGTCTCGAACCCAGGACCTTGATAAGAGAGCTTTACGCCACTCCCTCATCACCAACTGAGCTGCAGAGGGGTTGGGGTGCATGGCCTGTAGGCTTGAATGTGAAAGGCTGACTACCAGTGGTGGGCCTGGGTCTGGACCCTGGTAGGCCGGCGGTGCCAGCGGGTTCCCATGGGATGGGCCTGGACCGTTATAAAAAGTGCACTTTTTATAACGGTCCAGGCCCATCCCATGGGAACCCGCTGGCACCGCCGGCCTACCAGGGTCCAGACCCAGGACCACCACTGGTAGTCAGCCTTTCATATTCAAGCCTGCAGGCCATGCACCCCAACCCCTCTCCGCGCCTGTTTATCAGCAGCGGCGGGTTGTTGCCACTGGGGATCGAACCCAGGACCTTGATAAGAGAGCTTTACGCCACTCCCTCATCACCAACTGGCGTAAAGCTCTCTTATCAAGGTCCTGGGTTCGATCCCCAGTGGCAACAACCCGCCGCTGCTGATAAACAGACGCGGAGAGGGGTTGGGGTGCATGGCCTGCAGGCTTGAATGTGAAAGGCTGACTACCAGTGGTGGGCCCGGGTCTGGACCCTGGTAGGCCGGCGGTGCCAGCGGGTTCCCATAGGATGGGCCTGGACCGTTATAACGGTCCAGGCCCATCAACATGGGACCCAGCTGGAACTGCCGACCTACCAAAGTCCAGACCCGGGCCCACTACTGGTAGTCAGCCTATCACATTCAAGCCTGCAGGCCATGCACCCCAACCCCTCTCCGGCCTGTTTATCAGCACGGCGGGTTGTTGCCACTGGGGATCGAACCCAGGACCTTGATAAGAGAGCTTTACGCCACTCCCTCATCACCAACTGAGCTGCACTTTTTATAATGGTCCAGGCCCATCAACATGGGACCCAGCTGGAACCGCCGACCTGCCAGAGTCCAGACCAGGGCCCACTACTGATAGTCAGTCTATCACATTCAAGCCTGCAGACCATGCACCCCAACCCCTCTCCGGCCTGTTTATCAGCATGGCGGGTGATGAGGGAGTGGCGTAAAGCTCTCTTATCAAGGTCGTGGGTTCGATCCCCAGTGGCAACAACCCGTCGTGCTGATAAACAGGCCGGAGAGGGGTTGGGGTGCATGGCCTGCAGGCTTGAATATGATAGGCTGACTACCAGTGGTGGGCCCGGGTCTGGACTTTGGTAGGTCGGAGGTTCCAGCTGGGTCCCATGTTGATGAGCCCGGACCATTATAAAAAGTGCAGCTCAGTTGGTGATGAGGGAGTGGCGTAAAGCTCTCTTATCAAGGTCCTGGGTTCGATCCCCAGTAGAAACAACCCGCCGTGCTGATAAACAGGCCGGAGAGGGGTTGGGGTGCATGGCCTACAGGCTTGAATGTGATAGGCTGACTACCAGCAGTGGGCCCGAGTCTGGACTCTAGTAGGCTGGCGGTCTGGCTGGGTCCCATGTTGATGGGCCTGGACCGTTATAGAGGCTACACATGAGTCAACACCATGGATCACACAATGAGGGATTACATTGTATGGTCATGTGTTTGGTGACCAATTGTAGACTAACATTGGTCTACACTTGGCAATTAAGTCCTGCAAACACATAACTCAAACATTACATCAAATACAACTTAATTCATCTTACTTCAAGGGTGACTTCACCAAATCTAGGTTATTGTGGATACAATACCCAACAATCTACCCCTATTTGTAGAAGTCAGAACCCTCTACACTAAGGTGAATTATATAAACAAATAAAGAGCTAGATATACAGGAGAGAAAACAAAGTAACTTGCACAGGGATTATAAGCCAAGAGTAGATTAACAAAATTAAGGATGTATATAAATAGAATTGTCCACAAATCATTTCTATACAATTCTCATCCATACTCGTATAACTTTCTTCATTCTTAAGCTTGATGTTGTTGTTGTTGCTGTTTGTCCTTCTTTTCTTGTTGCCTTCTCTAATAGTTGTATGGCTTTGGATAGTATTTGGGAGGTTTTGGAGGTGCAACATGATTATTCCTTCCATGCTCTCTATCATAAAGTCTTCTCTTGGTCATAGATTTCTCATACAAGTCCCACTCTTGGGAGCAGTAATTATCATGTCTATTCTCATTGAAGTCCAAGACTAACTTGAGAGTATCAAGGATAAGTGACTTTGAGGTAGGACTCCATATCTCTGCAAATTCAGGAGCTTTCCTTTTCTCTACCTCTGGAACTGGAATGGATCTGCTTGCAGAGGCTACATTACCATACTTATCTTTCTTTGGGATGTGAATCTCAGGAGGATCTTGAAGAAATATATCTGCTGGATCTGATTCCCAAACTTGAGTATAAGTTTCTGGAGGAGGAGCTTCAGAGCCTTCAGTTCTTGGAGAAAAGATAGGCTGAGGAATTGGAGCTGGAGCTAGAGGAGCTAGGGGATTCAGATGATAAGGAATTATATTTGGATCTGCTTGAAAATCAGGGAAGATCTGGTTGTGCATCCACACAGCTGTATCATAGGTATGAAATTTTACACTATGGATCTGATTCTGCACATCATCATGAATTTCCTTTAGCTTTGCTTCCCAGAGAGTTTTCTTGGCAGCATCTGAGGTTTCTAAGTATCTTTTGACTAATGTATCCCCCTTTCTGACTTCTACAGTGAGTTCATCTATGGCAGCTTCTTTGAAGGTACCCACTTCGTCATAGATTTTGAAGGTGTGCTCTTGGGCCTGCTTTTTTAACTGAATCTGATTATTAGCAAGAGTAATAGATTGTTCCATCACTGGTAATGGTGTGATCCAATGCTTTTCCACCTATCTTGAATAACTGTCTGATCTCATCTGTATTGTGTTGAATTTCAGTAAATTCTCTGCTCATCTCTTTTTCAAGAGCAGAAACTTTCTCTTGCACAACCTTCAAGGAGTCATCAAAATATTTTCTTTGGTCGAGCAACATCTGTTTTATCTTAGAATATCATTGGCAGTATGAGGAACTGGAGGAGGAGCAGACCATGGAGTAATCTCTTCAATGATTACAGAGCTCTTAGCTCTGGTTGTGTGAATCAGAGCATCTCATTCTTCATCAATGAAGGTGGGAAGATGAAAATTCAAGCTCTTTAGAGGAGCTTCAACTGGTTTTGGGGTTTGCTCTTTCTCATCAGAAATCAGTATCGTCTCATCTTGTTCTATGTCAGCAACAAGGGATTTGGGAACATGGGATTCTGGAGATGGAACATGAGAGGGTGATGGTACTGGAGTGGGTTCCTTGGTTGGTTCTGTAGGTTGTTCTTTCTGGAGGGGAGGAAGAGACTCTTCAGTGCCGAGTTCTTCAATCATCTAATTAATTTCTTCTTCTGTAGAGAGAAAGGTGTCTTGTACTTGAACATCTGATGGTGTATCTTCTGGAGTGGTTGAAGGGAGATAAGCAGCAGCAGGTGGAGTAGAGATCCTTTCTACTGGAACAAAAGGAGCAGGCCCCCCCCCCCCTCAGAAGCTGCACTAGATGTGCCATCAACATGTGGTTGAGAGGGAGATGGGGTCCTGTCCTCTGCAGCTAGACGTTCATGAGCTTTAGCAGTCTAGGCAGGATTTAGCAACTTTAGTTCCCATCTTTGAATGGAAGAGATTGATACTTTCTTCATGTGGTGTAGTGTTGTTCCTTTGGATAAATCAAAAACTTCAGGGTTTATCTCATGTAGAATCAAAGAGATGATCCTGGCATAGTTAGGAGCCTTGATGCTCTCCCATATCATATCAAGAATCAATATACCAAACTGAAATCTCTTTCTGTAGATTATGACTATCATGATGTCAAACATATCAAAAGAAATGTCCCTGATGGAATTTGTTTTACAGAGGAGAACTTTGCCAATAATGCCCACAAGAAATTTTCTCTCAGGATTGAGGTCTGGTCTACGAATTGAAAGAACTTCTGGAGAAAGTCCACAAAACATGCAGGCTCTGTCTGAATCTTCATGTGTCAGGGGATCTTCTTCATCAACCACGGGTTGCCGAAGAAGTGTTGAGACAGAGGTCTTGGTAAGCTTTATCTTGATTCCCTTGACCTTAGACTTAAGGACCTTACCATATCTTCTTACTTTGATATTCTGAAAGAATTCTTCAACTTCAGGGAATAGGATTTTGCAGGGGTGCTGGAGCACGGATGTCAAGCTGGCGGTGTCGAGAAGAATGAGAAGATTCCTGAGATCGTCGGAGAGTTCGACAATCCTGTCGATACTAGCTCACTACCGATCCCAACCTTGGAAGGCGGTGCCATTGACCAGAGAGAAGTGAGAAATTGGCTGCGGGGAAGAAGATGACGGCGTACTCTGCGACAGTGGCAGAAGACGAAGAGGCTTTCGTCTTACTTGAGAGGGAGGGTTTTGGAATCGTGTAGAAAAAGAAATTCAGTTTTTCTATTTATATAACACTAATTATTCGATGATTAAGGAAGAAATTAATGGAACATACCTTAGGAATTTGCGGTATAAGCTTTGGGTTGCAAATAACGAGATTTGAATAAAAGTAGAGAATTTGTCTTCCCGTTACTTGAGTGGACCGACAGTACTCGAGTGAGAAAATGACGGTACTTGAGTGATGTCTTCATGCTTCTCGAGAGGAAACTCATTACTCGAGTGGTAGTACTTGAGTGACTTGTTGAGTTCTTGAGTGGTCTGAAGTAGTACTCGAGTGGTCATCAACTTACTCGAGTCATTAAGTCAGAACTTGAGAAATTTTGATTTTTTGACAAATTTCTTGATCTCTGAGCTTGGTTGTGAGTCCTCCTTCTCTAATCTTCTTTGTTGAGCATTTCAAGTTCTGTTTTGAAGAACGTGAACTTGGTCTCGTCCAGCGGCTTCGTGAATATGTCTGCAATATGCCTGTCAGTCGGGACATATTGTAGGTTTATGTCCCCATGCTCCACATGCTCCTGGATGAAGTGGTAACACAGCTCTATGTGCTTTGTCCGGCTGTGAGAGACAGGGTTGTTGGTTATTGCAATCGCACTGGAGGAGTCGCAAAACAACGAGATGTTTTGGACTTTGAGATTATAATCTTCCAGCTGGTTCTTTATCCATAGCAACTATGCACAACAACTACCTGTAGAGATATACTCTGACTCGGCTGTTGAGATTGCGACACAGTTTTGCTTCTTACTACTCCAGGAAATGAGTCTTCTTCCAAGAAATTGGCAAGTCCCGGAAGTGCTCTTCCTGTCATCTTTGCTACCTGCAAAATCTGCATCTGAAAAACCAATTAGCTCGTTATCATTACTTCTTGGGTACCATAAGCTAAGATTTGGTGTACCTTTAAGGTATCTCAAAATTCGCTTTGTAGCAGCATATTGAGATTCCTTAGAGTTCACTTGAAATATAACACATACACATGTTGAGAACATTATGTCTGGTCTATTGGCAGTAAGGTAGAGCAAGGATCCAATTATGCTTCTGTACTTGGTTTCATCAAAAGGTTTCCAGTTCTCATCCTTGTCCAGAGACACAGCTGAACCCATTGGAGCCCTCATAGAGGTTGCGTTCTCCATTCCAAATTTCTTAATTAGTTATTTGGTGAACTTTGTCTACGAGATGAAAATTCCATCTTCAGATTGTTTCACCTGAAGCCCTAAGAAATACTTCAGCTCTCCCATACTGCTCATTTCAAACTTCCCTTGCATAAGTTTAGAAAACTTCTTGCAGAGGTTGTCGTCAATAGAGTCAAAAATAATGTCGTCGACATAGATTTGAACTAGCAAAATCTTGCCTTTTATTTCCCTAAGAAATAATGTCTTATCTATCTTTCCCCTTGTGAACTTGATCTCAAGAAGAAGGCTAGATAGCGTCTCATACAAAGCTCGAGGAGCTTGTTTCAAACCATATAATGCTTTAGATAACAGATAAACATAATCAGGAAAGTTAGAGTCAATGAAACCTGGAGGTTGTTCCACATACACCTCTTCCTTTATGTCACCATTAAGGAAGACAGACTTCACGTCCATCTGATAGACAGTGAAGCCCTTAAGAGCAGCATATGCTAGGAACAACCTGATTGCCACCAGTCTTGCCACTGGAGCATACGTCTAGTCAAAGTCGATTCCTTCTTCTTGGCGATATCCTTTGGCGACGAGTCTGGCCTTGTTCTTTATGATTGTTCCATTCTCGTCCATTTTGTTCCTGTAGACCCACTTTGTCCCGATGACATTCTTACCTTTGGGTCTTGGAACAAGTTTCTAGACTTCACAGCGCTTGGACTGATTTAGTTCTTCTTTCATTGCCATTATCGATGACGCGTCTAAGTTTGCTTTCTCAAACTTCTTTGGTTCAACATGTGAGAGAAAGCTCAAATATAGATTCTCGTTAGTTGTACCTCTATGAGTTCTGACACCATCCCGGGGATCTCATATGATTTGGTCCATTGTATGATCCTTCAAGTGTTTGAGCTCTAAGGTCCTTGCATTTGGAGCTTATTCTTCAATCACCGGTGTGACTTCATCAACTTGGATGATTTCTTCATCTTGATCATCAACCGCTCCAATCGGGGTTGGAGTGGTGATCTTGATGAATTTTTCACCACTTTCTTCACTCAGCTCACCCAAGTTAAGTTCTTTCATCTTTGAACCTGTATCTTCAATGAACACACTAGAAGAGTTGCTTTGCAGCATGCTCGTCTCATCAAATACAACATGAATGGATTCTTCTACAACTAGAGTTTTTCTATTAAATATCTTATATGCCTTACTATGGCTATTATACCCTACAAAAATACCTTCAAAACTCTTTTAGCTAAATTTGGTAGTGTGATACTTCCCATTGTTAAGGACGAAGCACTTACAGCTAAAGATTCTAAAATATGCAACAATTAGTTTCCTGCCTTTTAGATGTTCATAAGATGTCTTATTGTGGTTTTTGTTTGTGAGTGCTCGATTTTGCACGTGACATGCAGTGTTGACGGCTTCAGCCCAGAAGTATTCTGGTAGTGAGGCATCACTCAACATGGTCCTGTAGGCCTCTATGAGTGTTCTATTCCTTCTCTCAGCTACTACGTTCTGTTGAGGAGTACGAGGAGAGAAAAACTCATGAAATATACCTAAGCTTTCATAAAATTTTGTCATGGCCCCAAACTTGAACTCTGTTCCATTATCACTTCTGATTTTGACCACAGAACAGTTGTATTCATTCTGAACTTGCCTGACAAAATTAGTACAGATGTCAAAGGTATCTGACTTGTGTTTCAGAAAGAACACCCACGCAAAACGCGAGTAATCATCGACAATACCAATGTATAATCCTTACCTCCCAAACTTCTAACTTGCAGTGGACCGAACAAGTGCATATGAAGTAGATGTAAACATCTATTAGAATCTTTGCCAATAACGCTTTTAAAGGTAGCCCTTGGTTGCTTGCCTTTTACACATGCGTGACAAGGTCTATCTTTAGTGTACTTGACATTTGGGGCATCACGTACTAAATTCGGAGAAAATAATTTATTAATAGTTTTGAAATTAATATGTGCTAGTCTCTTGTGTCATTGGTCACCAAGAGATGCACTATCTTTATCCATAAAACACACTGATGTAGAAGAGTCTATACAAATAAAATTCAAACAAAATATATTTCTGCTTCGAGTGCCAGATATTATCGTTTCCATATTGTCAACCAATTTTATCATGCACTTATCAGCATGAAATTCAATAACATATCCTTTATCGCAGAGCTGGCTTATGCTTATAAGATTGTGTTCTAATCCTTCAACATAAGCCACATCTGAGAAGGATACACTACCGTTAGAGATCATACCATAGCCTTTAGTAATTCCTCGGTCTGAACCTCCAAAGATGACCTTTGGCATGTTCAAGACTTGAGAATAGTTCTGAAGAAGGCTTCTTGTCCCGGTCATGTGCCGAGCGCATCCATTGTCCAAGTACCATATAGGAGTTTTGTTGGCCTTTGAACATACCTGCAATTACAAATCAATTTGCCTTAGGAACCCAAACACGTTTGGGTCCTTGGTCTCTTGTTAGAATACTCCCCCTACGAGTATTAGCATTATGAGTGGTCTTTCTCATATTGTCAACTTGAGGAGTTGCAAAATTCCTGGAATTAAACCAGCAGTCAATGACAAAGTGACCAATTTGTCACAACACCAACCGTCAAACCTGTTGTATCTTTGCCTGAAATTCTCCTGCTTGACCTTTTGAGATGGTGGTCTAGAAGGGGCGGCATTCTTGGAGGAAGAAGCTTCATGGTGATGGCAATCACATGATTTCTTCTCCTTCAGTGGCTTTTCCACTGTAACACCCCCTCTCCGTCACATAGCATATAACAGTAGGTCCGGCCGGGGCCCGACGCCATATACCACAGACAGACCGGGCGGTTACTCAATGGAAACCATCCAACCAATGTACAACGTCCTACACAGAGTCATTCTAGCGGAAGCAATTTTAATAGTTGCAAATAAAAGAACCCAGCTACCAGCATGAATGTCCACTACAAAGCCAACAAGAATGATCGTACAAATATACAAGTACTGGCCTTATGGCCTTACAATATTTTGCTCCAACATAAAATGTTTTCCAAACCTCGGCACGCAGGCCGGTCATACATGAGTAAAATAAGTAAACACTCAAATTAGGCCTTCGAGGGCCGGCTCAGCAATTTGGGCTTTAGCCCGCTATTTAGCACTCGGCTCCGCAGTACCTGCAAGCAACAATCCACTGCACGGTGGCAAACAAAGGCAACGGTAGCTATGCTGACCAAATTATAACGACCTCGCCCCCAACCCGGGGCGACGATGCTCCTTCCCTACACTTTGTTAGCATAAAAAACAGTATAGTGTAACAACACATCACTAAAGGCGTAGGCACGCATGTCCACAAACCTCGTGCTCTCAGGACACATTCTCGGTGAACACAGTCCAAGTCCGCTGACTCACCACCGCCCCCAGGACGGCAATATCTCGTGAGCATCTGGCCTTTCTGGCCACTGCCTAAAACCCTCCATCTATGCCAGCGGCGAGTACCACGTACCTTAGGTCTCTCTAACCGAACCACATAGATCGGGTACGGTTCCGCCTGACCCGTTATTCGCACCGCAACGTCAATTAAGTCGTCTGCGCGGGTCAAGCTTCCCCGAGTCCCGTATCTCCTACACATATCACATAACCCAGTTATGTTCAGGTTGGCTCCCAGGCCACCATGTTGGCAGAATCACATATCTGCCCAGTTTTCTGGGTGCACCTTGGAGTTAATCCCCAAGTCTCCATGTTGCAATCTACCACGTAGAAAACCCTAAAAACAAACATTCGCGTGGAGCCTTCTCTGGTCATTCATGCAATGCAACATCACCGATCCAGACCAACTTGTCTGGGTAGACTTCACATATCATGCATATATCCGTTCTCGATTACGTACTCTACATGTACACAACGGGGACTATTCATGTCTACCCGAAGGAACGTCTCAACTCACCGCAAACTCGCGAGAGCGGGTTTCCTATGCAAGGGAAAAAAAGAGCTTCACATGCTCAAGTAGAGAATCATTACCCTAGCGTTCTTCCTTGGCGCCATGGAAATATACGCAGATGAAAAGCACCGCAATCTCCTTGCCTCCATAGATCCAAAGTCGACTCGCGATTTGGATCTCCGAAGCTCCGCCAGTGACCGGATTGTTGGAACCAGCTTTCTGATCCCTCCTAGAGCTCGAAACAGGATGCAGCCCACACGTACTCTCCCCGCGCTACCCTCCTGACGAGAGTCAGTGACCTGAAAACAGACCGAGGGGGCTCAGATTGGAGGTCCCGCCTCTTACCCGGAAGAACTAAAAGTCTTCCCCGCCCTAGCCAGTGCTGAGCTAGGTGCCTGTGAGGAAGATAGTGGAAAGGTTCAACAACCTATTCTCAGGCACCTTATCGGTCTATTTATAGGCCTCTGAATTTGCTCTGCAAATATCACTTCTAAATCATCCTGAAAAGACCAAAACACCCTGGACTAGGTCTGCTAACAGCCTAACTCCGCTGTTCTAGAGGGCTATATGCAGACCTCCGAGGGTAAAAATGTAAAATTATCTGTGGCACAAAGGCAAAATCCCCCTTCAGTGGAAAAAGGGTGAGAACTCCTTTCTCGCATGTGACGAGTGGGGAAGGTACTGGCGGGCGAGACGGCCGTCCTGCCTGTCTCGCCGGCCTCTCGCCTGCGGGCCATCTCGCCCTAGGAGGTCTCACCCAACTAAGAGTTCTCGCCTACTCAGAGAGCTGTTCATACATCTCGCCTCTTACACGGGGGCATCCTCTCATCTCGCCAGTCCCCCTTTCTCGCTTGCTGGATCACCTTTCGCGAGCCCGACGTTGTACACAATTCCCGCTCTTTTCAAGGTTGCCCTAACCTCGGAAAGATAGTCCAACCGTGGCTCGCGATGCGAGGATTTCTTTATGAGAATCTTTGGTGGCCCCCCTATGGGGCCTATAAATATGAGATCACAGTCGTCATTTGGAACCCTTTAGCCGTCATCTCTTTTTCTTTCAGAATGTCTCACAGTCAAAGTTTCCGTGAGCGCCTTGCGATTGTGCGAAGGCGAAACAAAGCCAACACGGACGCCCTTTTCCCGGATCTGGAGCGCACTCCACCCTTAGCCTCTCCGCCCTCTCGCCTAAAAAGGACGGAAGCCGCCTGCCCCCCTCTCTCGGCGGGCGCAACCTCCTCTGCCCCTTCAACAGACAACCCATTCGCTTCTTCCGGAGAGAAGCAGGTAATCACATTACTCTTTCCCTTCTCTGGTCTCGCCTGCTGACTACGCTTTTTCAGGGAAGTTTTGCTGATTCGCCTGTGCCTGCCAATCCTCCCGATAATATAAACCAAGTTCCTCAGCGCACTCACTCGCCCAAGGCGGCCTCCCCACCCCCCTCGCGGAGAGAAAACCTCTCGCGAGTTGTGGGGAACCCTCGCATCCCCAGTAAGATCTCTTCCCTTCTCGCCTTTCGGTTGATTCGCCTTCTTTTATCCGACTCGCGCGGGCTCATCCTTGCTTGTGATCTATCGCTATTTTCGCAGGCGTCCAATTTGACTCTGATACTGAAGAAGCTCCCACGTCTCCCCCCTCTCGCCTCTTCCTCATCCTGGCGAGATCGAGGACTACTTGGGTGATCCCATAGACCCCCTGGAATTGAAGCGGAGGATAGCCAGGATGTTTCGTAAATATACACACATAATCCACGAGATGGAGCTGGAGAAGCAAGCCTCCGACCGGCGCATGGAGTGGATAGAAGCAGATTATCACCGCCTCTCCGCCAGGATGGAAGCGGATGGGGTTCTAGACGGGACCGACCCCCAAGCTATCTTAAATGAGACAGACGAACATCTTCGTCTCGCGCGCCACGGCGTGATCGCTGTTCGCGCCTTTCACCTTCCCGGCTGCCCTCCATGCGCGGGAGGTAAAGATGGCCGCTGGCAGTGGGTGCGGAACTAAACTGTCGCAGTCCGTCTCGCCCTCTCCGGATCTTGTCTGTCAATTTTGCTGTTTGATTACTGATGTGTTGTATAAACTTATTTGGGCGAGATGTTCCCTTCTGCGGGACGATTCTATTTTAAACTTTTGGTAATGCATTGGTCATATCACACCGTCTTTTCATTATTGTCATGATTAGCTATTATTCTATTAGTCCTATAATGATGGCTTGCCTCGAAAAGAATGCTGCGGCGCCCCCGCCTCTTGAGTTCCAGAGAGAGAGTGAGATAGAGAGAGAGAGAGAGAGAGAGACGAAACATCGGGGTGTCTCCTCATTTCCCGCCGCCTGACTTTCCCGCTTAATCCCCTCTCTCCCTTATCCCTTATAAATATCTCCAACCCAGGCCTCTCTGCTTTGTTACTCTAAGCTGTTTCTTTGACCGCGACTCCCATCTCTCTCCCCATCTCGCGTCCCTCTCTCTCTGAACCGTTCTCTCCTTCTTTTGCCGCTTTCTCGCCCGCCATGGGAAAGAAAAGGATGGAAGAGGGCGAGGGGCGTAGCCGTTGCGGAAAGCGCTTCATGGACCACGACTTCCCTCTCGGCAAACTGCCAGAGGAAGACCACGCTCGTTTCGCCAGGGAGTATCTCTCCGATGGCTATCTGTCTCGCCCGCCCAAAGTTGGCGAATGCATCAACACCTTCTACCCCAATGAGCTGGCCTTCCCCGTATCGCACTTCGAGGCGGGGCTGCGGCTTCCCCTATGGCCGGAGGTCAAGCTAGTGCTGAAGTACTTTGGGGTCGTCCCGGCCCAATTCAACCCCAACGCCATCTCCATGCTGATCGCTTTCGCCTGTTACCTGCGGCGAGAGCGTATTGAGTTTAGTTTAACTGCCTTCCGCAAGCTGTTTGTCTACCACGCCAAGGACGACGGCATCTCTTATTTCACAGGCCAAGGCCTGAAAGTGTGCGAGACGCCGAACAAGAACCACCACTGGCTGACTCGGTTCGTCTTCATCCGCGGGGATCTGGGAGGTATCCCTCTCGCCCCCGTATCTCCTGCCGAATGCTATTATGACACCCCCAAGGTGGGGGGTGCCGAGAAAGACCTCTGCGATTTCTTCGCAGGGAAGAATTTTGAAGTCCAATACCTTCGGCGAGACCTCGACTCGCTCCCAGCCGTCTTCCCCGGCGAAGGTACACTTCTATTTCCCTCTTTATCCTTGTAAATTCCTACTGCCCGTTGACTGTCATCTTATCTAGGAGAGAGTACTGTCCCCGTCCATCCCCCCTACCAAAGTAACCGAGCTCTCGCTTTGGCGAGTATGGCGGCGGAGGCTGCGAAAGACACGCTGACACCTGCCCCCAAGAAGAGGCCCGCGGGCGAGGGTGCTTCTTGCCTCAGCTCCAAGAAGAAGAAAAAGTCAGTGTCCTTCAAAAAGGAAAAATCTGCTAAGGAAAGAAAAGAGCCAGCGGGGTCCCTGTCCCCCATCACTCTATCGTCTCCCTCGCCTCCGCGACGACCCGTCTCGCCCGCCCGCAAGACGGTCTCTTCAGAGCCAGCTGCCCCCGACAATGTTCAGCCCTCTCAACTCCCTCCTGGCGAGACAGGTTCGTCCAGCCGCCCGACTCCCGCCTCACACCCTAATTATAATATGGGGCCTGTGACAGATGATGACGTCGGCGAGCCGGTTCTCATATGGTACCAAGACACCAACTGCGTGTCGGTGTCTACCCTTCTCCCTTCTTGGAAGGAACGGGACCCCCCCCCCACCAGTCATGCCTTCTCCTTAGGGTTTGGGCTGTATGGCGGTCTTGGCTCCGAGCCCGCAGATAACGAGGCATCGCAGGATCTCATTCTAAAAAGTGCCCACTCTCAGTTTCGCTCCCTGGAGCTCGCGCACCGAGTCTCGCGCCGCCTCGTTTTCAACAACAGGAAATGGAAGGAGGCGGAGGCCGGTCTCGCCGCGGAGCGGGAAAAGTCCCTCGACCTGGAGAAGCGATTCCTTGTTGCCGACAACCTCCTCGCGCAGAGCCAGGGTGGCGTGGTGAGTTTTCTTACCGTTGCTTTGCTAGTCGTACTCTTGCTTCTTATAGTCCCTCACTTGCTCTCTTCCTGCAGGATGCCGAGACGGCCAACAGAATGTGCTCGCGTATTGAGGAGCTGGAGGGGGAGAACAAGAAGTTGAAAGCCGAAAATCTCCGCCTCCGGAACAGCGCGGCACCCCCCTTGGACCAATTCCCCGTTCCTTCCCGCTATTCAGTAGACGAGGTATACGCCATCTGCTGGGACTCAAATATCAAGACGACGGAGGTTGTCCTTAAGATGATGAAGGAGCTGGGAGTAGTGCGCAAGGATGCAGAGACGGTGACCGTCTGCGACCTGGTCCCCCGCTTGTACGGCGAGACGGACGGCAGCTCTTCTTCTGACAGCGAGTAGCGTACCATCCACTGTAGTGGCTTCTCTTCCCCACCTTCTTTTGTCTAGTACTTGTGGTTCTGGTAGACACTTCCTTGAAAAAGGAGAGCGAGGTGTTCCTGCTTTATGGATATATTGTTTAAAACTTTTTACACACTAATTGTTGCTTCCCTCTTTGGGCGTCTTGTGTAATAGTTAGTCAGAAACGCGAGACAACTTTTTAGGTGCTATTTAATTGCCGCTTTGATCCTCTGCCATCTCGCTTAGTAGCCAGCCAAAAGCGTGAGACTATTTTTTGGATGTTGTTTAATCGCTGCTTTTATCATCTGCCATCTCGCTTAATAGCTAGCGCGAGGCAATTTTTATCTCTCTTCGCCCCTACTACGCGCGAGATCCGCCTACTGTTAGCGATCGCCACGCCGCAAGATTATCATGCGCCAAAATCCCTGGAGACCAGCCGTCTCGCTCTGCAGGTTCCGCCTTCTAAGGCTCACTTGTCCCTGGAATAAGGAAGGTCCTCCCGCCAGGCGCGAGACCACCCATTGCGAGTGCCGGCCAGGGACCTTCTTCCCTGGCCCGATTCCTGGCTCCTCTCTGTTTTAGGGACTTTCTATCAACCTTCTGATGAACATGGATCTTTCCCCACGCGAATTCTTACCCTTAGGCTTGCCCCCTCGAGTGAGTCTACAACCCTGCCAGCTAGATGGGAGCCTGGTCAGCGGGTCTGCTCGGGGTCTCCTCTCCAAAACTCCTCCAACTACCGAGTGAGCCTACAGCCCTGCCAGCTAGATGGGAGCCTGGTCATTGGGTCTGCTCGGGGTCTCCTCTCCGCAACTCCTCAAACCACCGAGTGAGCCTACAGCCCTGCCAGCTAGATGGGAGCCTGGTCAGCGGGTCTTCTCGGGGTCTCCTCTCTACAACACTTCCAACCACCGAGTGAGCCTACAGCCCTGCCAGCTTGGTGGGAGCCTGGTCAGCGGGTCTGCTCGGGGTCTCCTCTCCACAACACTTCCAACCACCGAGTGAGCCTACAACCCTGCCAGCTTGGTGGGAGCCTGGTCAGCGGGTCTGCTCGGGGTCTCCTCTCCGCAACTCCTCCAACCACCGAGTGAGCCTACAGCCCTGCCAGCTAGATGGGAGCCTGGTCAGCGGGTCTGCTCGGGGTCTCCTCTCCACAACACCTCCAACCACCGAGTGAGCCTACAGCCCTGCCAGCTAGATGGGAGCCTGGTCAGCGGGTCTGCTCGGGGTCTCCTATCCACAACACCTCCAACCACCGAGTGAGCCTACAGCCCTGCCAGCTAGATGGGAGCCTGGTCAGCGGGTCTGCTCGGGGTCTCCTCTCCACAACACTTCCAACCACCGAGTGAGCGTACAGCCCTGCCAGCTTGGTGGGAGCCTGGTCAGCGGGTCTGCTCGGGGTCTCCTCTCCACAACTCCTCCAACCACCGAGTGAGCTTACAGCCCTGCCAGCTAGATGGGAGCCTGGTCAGCGGGTCTGCTCGGGGTCTCCTCTCCACAACACCTCCAACCACCGAGTGAGCCTACCGCCCTGCCAGCTAGATGGGAGCCTGGTCAGCGGGTCTGCTCGGGGTCTCCTCTCCACAACACCTCCAACCACCGAGTGAGCCTACAACCCTGCCAGCTAGATGGGAGCCTGGTCGGCGGGTCTGCTCGGGGTCTCCTCTACAAATCATCTCGCCCCTGGTTCCTTACAAAGGTCACTCACACTTTCATCGCATCAAAAGAGCACATCAGAATGATAAGCATTGTACAATAATAATAAAAAGGTGCGATGGATAGAGTGCTACGGGTAAAATCTCTTTAAATCATCACCACTCCGGGCTCGCTCGAGGGATACCCCGTCCACATCCTGGAGGTGGTACCCTCCTGACTTTAGGACTTCTTTTACTACAAAAGGACCCTCCCAATTGGGGTTGAGCTTCCCTACGGAGGCCCCTCTACCCGCTGCATCTACCTTTTTCAGGACCAAATCTCCTTTCTCAAACTGTCTGATCCTTATATGCTTGTCGAAGTACCTTGCCATCCGGCGCTTGACCTCCTCCTGCCGGACCATCGCCAAATCCCGGAGCTCCTCCACGAGATCCAATGAGAGTCTCTGTTCTTCTTCGTTCTCTGCCCTCCATCCTTCGGCTCCTTCCGATGCAACTGCTACTCTTGGTGATGTGACATCAAACTCGATAGGTATGACAACATCTGAGCCATGAGAGAGCTTAAACGGGGTTTCCCCCGTGGCTGTGTTTGGTGTGGTCCTCAAGGCCCACAGTACTGAAGGTAGCTGCTCCACCCAGCTCCCTCTCAAATTCTCCACTTTTTTCTTCAATAGATTGACAATGACCTTATTAGCCGCTTCCACCTGTCCATTACTCCGCGGATGATGAACAGAGGCAAAGCGGAGATCTATTCCCAAACAAATGCAGAACTCAACGAACTCTCTACTTGCAAATTGTGGTCCGTTATCTGTTACGATGGCTAGAGGTAACCCGTGCCGGCAGATGATCTCCCCCCATACGAAATTCTTGACCACCTGCGAGGTTACCTTAGCCAACGCCTTCACCTCCAGCCATTTCGAAAAGTAGTCCACCATGACTAGCATGAATTTCCTTTGGCCACTTGCTTGGGGAAATGGGCCCACCAAATCTAGCCCCCATATAGCGAATGGTCAGGGAGTTGTGATGGTCCGCAACCTCTGGGTCGGAAGGAGCTGAAGGAGGGCGAACTCCTGGCATTTTTACACTTTTTCGCGAATTCCTCCGCATCTCACCTGAGGGTAGGCCAGAAGTACCCCTGCCTCAGTACCCTCCCTTCTAATGTCCGGCTCCCCGAGTGACTTCCACATTCTCTCGAGTGAATCTCCTGCAGAACCCTGGGAACCTCCTCCTCTGACACATATCTGGCCAGCAAACCTGACAGGGTCTTGCAATATAAAATCCCATCCTTCAGCAGGTAGTACGCCGATTTGTATCTGGTATGCTTCTTGTCGAGTTCCTTCGCGGGTAACTGTCCAGATGCCAAAAAGGTGATGAAGGGGTCCATCCACGACCTCTGCTGGCATACTTCCATGAGTTCCCCTTCCTCTATAGACGGTCTGAAGAGTTCCGTCACTGTTCCCCCGGCTCGAGGGCCATGCTTGGCGAGTTGGTCAGCCTGAGTGCTCTCCGCCCTCGGGATGTGCTGAATTGAGAAGCTTCAGAACTGCCCTATGATGTCCTTGACCTTTCCTAGATACAACTGGAGGGTGGGCTCCCTTGCCTCGAACTCCCCTTTGATCTGGCCCGCCACCACCATGGAGTCTGTCGAGGCCTCAATGTCTTGTATGCCCAGCTCCCGGGCTAACCTGAGTCCCGCAATGACCGCTTCATATTCCGCTTGATTGTTGGTGATCGTGAAATGAATCTTCAAGGCCTGCTCAATCTGGGTCCCCTCCGGGCTGATCAAGACCATCCCTCCCCCAAAGGAATTTCTTCCCGACGCTCCATCCACTAACATCTTCCAGGTTGCCCGAGGAGACACCTCCGTCTCCTGGACCTCAACTACATAGTCCACCAGGAAATCAGCCACCGCCTGTGCCTTTATGGCGAGCCGAGGAATGAAGACGAGATCGAATTCACTGAGCTCTATTGACAATTTTGCTAGCCTCTCGGAATGTTCTACCCCCTCCAAGATGCGACGGAGGGGGTGATCTGTTACCACCTGTATGGAGTGAGCCTGAAAATACGGCCTGAGCTTTCGGGCCGAGATAATGAGGGCAAATGCTAACTTCTCAAGAATGGGGTACCCGAGCTCTGCTTTCTTCAGGACCTTGCTCACGTAATAGATCAGAAATTGTTTCCTCCCTTCTTCTCGCACAAGAACCGAGCTCACTGCCCCAGTCCCTACCCCCAAATATAAGAACAAGATCTCTGCTTCCCTTGGTCCCTGGAGTAAGGGCGTCTGGGTAGCTGTTGTTTTATAGCCTGGAAAGCCTTCTCACATTCCGAGGTCCACTCGAACCTCTTGCCTCCTCTCAGCGTTCGAAAGAAGGGCGAGCACCTCTCCCCGGCTCGAGAGAGGAACCTGCTTAGCCCTGCCAACTTGCCTATGAGACGCTGAACTTCCTTAGCATTCCTAGGGGATTCCAATTCTAGGATTGCTCTCACTTTTTCGGGGTTGGGTTCCACTCCAGATGGAGTAAGAAGATGTCCCAGGAACCTTCCCCTGCTGTCACCAAAAACACATTTCAGGGGGTTGAGTCTCATTTTATACTCCCTTAGGGTTTCAAAGGTCTCCTCCAGATCTAGGACATGAGCTTCGAGGTCCTTGCTTTTGATCATCAAGTCATCTACGTACACCTCGAGGTTCCTCCCTCTCTGTTCTTGGAAGATCCGATCCATCATTATTTGATAGGTTGCTCCCGCATTTTTCAAACCGAAAGGCATCATATTAAAACAAAAGCATCCATCCTCCGTGACGAAGGTGACGTCCTTAACGTCCGGGGGATGCATGCGTATTTGATGATATCCAGAAAATGCATCCAAGAAACTCATAAAGGGGAAACCGACAGCTGAGTCGACCAGCGCGTCGATTCGGGGCAGCGGGTAACAATCCTTGGGGCATGTTTTATTTAAAAGAGAAAAATCCACACACATTCTCCACCTACCCTCCCCTTTTTTGACCATTACAACATTACTCACCCACCCCGGATACTTATAGGCGGACACAAACCCCACCTTAAGTAATTTTTCCACTTCCTCTCTAATAGGTCCGGCCATCTTGGAGGCGATGGCCCTCTTCTTCTATTGTATGGGGCGAGTGTTGGGATCGAGATTGAGGCGGTGACAGGCGACGTCTGCATCGACCCCTGGCATGTCCGCGACGCTCCATGCGAAGACGTCAATATTTTTCTGCACGCATGTCCTGATCTTCTCACGGTCTTCCGGGCTGAGCTCGCCACTGATTTTTATCTTCTCCTCTCGGCCTTCCTTGGTGTGGATCTCTACCTCGAGGACCTCCACGGCCGCTTTCAGCCTTGATGGCTCTTCCTCCCCTTCCCGCTCTGCCTGCGCATCCTGTTCCTTGGCTTCGCCTTCCACGTTGGCCATCATCATCTCTTCCCCCGGCTGCTCTGTCTCCCACTTGCTTGCATCCCCCTCTTCCTATCGTGAGGCCCTTCTCTTTTCTGGTCGGGCCCCCTCCCCGGGCGACCCTCCTGCTTCTTCCATCTGCCTTTTCTCTCTCCTCCCTACCTCTTCTTTTGGCTCCTTTTCCTCTGCCGCCTCCGTCTCTTCGCCCTCCTTTCCAGCCACTTCCAGCCTCTCCACCATGAAAGTGCAGTTAGATCTGATATACTCTAGAGGGGGGTGAATAGAGTATATGGTGCTTTGAAACTTTTTACAACAGTTGTTGTAATTAGTGTGAGCAGGGAAGCAGTAAAATATCTAATCACAGAACTAAACTAAACAAAAGCTAATCACAGAGAAATCAAGGCCAGAAACAAAAATGAAAACAAGCAAAACCAGAAGACACAAGGAAATATAGTGGTTCCCCTAAACTTGGGTACATCCACTCTTCTACCACCCTAGGTAGGAATCCACTGCAGGATGAGTTGATTAGGTGTCCTGGGAACCAATGAGCTTTTGATAAGGTGCTCAAAAACCAAAGCAGATTTTTTGATCAGGTGTCTTGCCACCAATGAGCTTTTGACAAGGTGCTCAAAAACCAAGCTCAAACTTTTGAAGGGAGTTTGAGAAACCCTTTATAGAGAGGGGGTGAGAGAGTGATGGAAGTCTTCTCTTTCTCAAACAACTGAGAAGACTATGTGGATTGTTGATGTCAAAGCTCCCCCTGAATCCTTGAGATCTTCAGGAAGAAAAGCTTTGCTGAGGGTGATAGGCCTTCAAAGATTGAACTCCAGCAATAGATGATTTCAGCAATGACTGAAATGTTGAATGTCTGGAGTCTGGAAATATGTTGGCCTTGAACACTTTGAGAGATCTGAAGATTTTGGAGAGCTTGTTCTCCTTGGATGTGTGTTCTTGAGAAATCTTTGAGACAGAATATTTTTTTTTTGAATGTATCTCTGTAATCTGTGTGTCTCTCTCTGTATCTCCTATCTGAGCCTCAAAGAAGTTCTATCTTTTATTCTCTAGTACAGAATAGAGTAACATTCTCTGTCAAGTATAGTCGTTGGCCTGCATTAATTGCATCCTTAATTGCACACTCTCTTCTGGAGGAAAGTCCACAGAAATATTCCTTGAAAAATCCCTTGAAACTTGGTCCAGAAATGAATGAAAAACGGCTAGGAAATCTCTGAATTAATTGCAGAATAACTCCTTAACAGATTTGAATTTGAATCTAGATACATCCTTGAAGTTATCTGAAATCATCGAACTGAGCTCTGCTATCGTCGAGCTGAGCTCAGCGATCTGGAAATATACAGCAACAAAATGTCGTCGATCTGAGCTCACAGATCGTCAAACTGAGCTCAGAGATGAAGATCCAAAGCAGAGTCAAAATCGTCGACCTGAGCTCACCGATCGTCGAACGGAGTTCGACGATATAATGAAGTTGAGCTCAGCGATCGTCGAATGGAGTTCGACGATCTGTCGAAGTTGAGCTAGACGATCGTCGATCGGAGTTCGACGAATCGTCGTGCTGAGCTCGACAATTAGACTTAGTCTCCAGACAGAAAATCCTGGTCTTCAGGGCAGCTTCCAAACCTAGACTTCTAACCCTTAGACTCAATTCTAATTGACCTATTAAGATATACAGGAGGTCAAGTATTTGGTTCCTAGAGACATAGTGATCCTGACCCAAATTAGTAATAGGGTGTTCCAACAATCTCCCCCTATTTGGGTTAGGATTACTATTTACAAACTTTGGAAAAATTTAAATAACAACATACAATCAGCAAAACAGAAAAACAACAGCTAGACATTGCAGAATCACAGAGATAAATAGCATCCAGATAGTAATCAGAAATCACAGAAATTGTCACCTTATAATATCATTTCTTCTCTTTGCCCTTAAGCATTTTATTCTCTCTGTTAGGATTGAGGGCTTCCTTCTTTGATCTGGTGTCATCTGCTGCACCTAAAGATGTTTGCTGTTTAAGCCTGGGAACCACTGCTTCAGGATGTAATTCCATATATCTGTCAGCATCAAAGAATTTACTTGAAGCATATCTCTCTAGCTCTTTCTGTCTCTATTCAGACATAGTTGAAATGTTGGAAGAATCTATTCCTTGTTCTCTAGCCTTTTTAATCTGATCCAGTGCAGCTAGTTCTTTTAACCTTGCAGTCCAAGCAGCTGGATTATTTTCAGGATCCTCAAAAGGCACAGGAGTCTCATATCTATTGGAGGGATTGTCTTGAGGAGGCCTGGCAGACACAGTTTCTTTCAGCTTGTAAGGGAAAGAACCAGATGTTGTATCAGTTGAAGTTTGTCTTTCCCTGGAATATGGGTGTTGCCTGGAGTACCCTTTGGAATAGACTTGAATATCTCTTTGATTTCCTCTATATCCTCCTCTCCTAGAATGTGAACCCCTGGAATGGCTTTCTCTATGGTAAGATCTGGCATGAGGCTGATAGGGAGCCTGACTTCTGGCTGGGGGTTGAGCTGCAGAGCTTCCACCTGCACCTGCATCAGGAGGAGGTGGTGGAGGAGGATAAGAGTGTTGGAACTGGGAGGAGCCCTTCTCATATTTTCTCTTTTTCTTCATTGCTTTCAGCTGGTTCTTGGAGTATTGCATCCAGTGCTCAGAAATAGGACAGTCATGGAGAATGTAGTATGAAATGTCATTGTTGTCCTTAACTTTAGCAAGTGGTACTCTCTTCATAGCCTTGCTCCTTGCCTTCCTTTTCCTGGCAATGGTAGCAGAAGAGTCATCAGAGTCTGTTTTAAATTCATCAGTTTCAGAACTCTAGTCATCATAGAGAGCATATATTTTCTTCATTAGATCCTTCTTGAGTTGTTCAGAAGCAGATGAGGCTGTAGCAGCAGGTGTTGAGGTGGTAACAGCAGAGACAGCAGCAGATGGAATGGAAGCAGTAACAACAACAGCAACAGATACTGGAGAGGTGACAACAGCAGTAACAGCAGATTCACTAACAACAATAGAAGCAGAAGGAATATCATCAGAAATTGCAGAAGGCTCAAATTCAGGTGCCTCTGACATCAGAATTTCCTTGGAAATTGGTTCATCAGACATAACAGAAACTTCAGCAGCAGTATTAACATTCTAAGCAGCAGCAACAATCCTTTCTTCAGAAGAAGCAGTAGCAGCATACACTGAATTTACAAAGGAGGTGATAATGCAAGGGTCACAACAAGAAAATGGCACAAGGGCCTTGGATAAATCTTCTGGAGGCTGGACAGCATTGACCTTTGGCAGACAGCTGAAGTAAGCAGAATCAAAAACTGATAGCAAAGACCTTAGGTCTATTGCAAGGACTGCAGTGGAAATCTGGCTTTATGCTTGCGGCACAGCAACAGCAACAGGAGGAGCAGCAGAATAAGCAGTAATAGCAGCAACAGCAGCAGACAGACAGCTTACAGAAACAGCAGCATCAGCAGCATGAAGATTCACTTCATATGACATCTCCCCCTGCCTAGATGCAGACATGTCTGGATCAAGGCACACTGCTGTAGGTGCTGCCTGAGGGAAGAGGGAAGAGAGCCTGGCAGAGAGGGCTGCCACTGACAGGTGTAGTGGAGCCAAGTAGGTCTCCAACATCAGAGTTAGCCTGGGGGCAAGCAACTCATACAGCCTGTCAGCAAGGGCTGAGATGTCTACTTGCTCAAGGGTGACTTGAGCAGAGGTAGAAGAGACAGGAGCAGCTGAGGGTTCTGGTGGTGGAGAGCTGGTGATGGTGGAAGGGATGGCTGAGGTGTGGGTAGGGTGGATATGGAGGACAGGGAATGAAGATAGATGGGGTGAATGTTGGTTGGTCAATGATTTGGTGGAGAAGGTCTTGAATGAAGTGGAGGATGAGGGTAACTCAGGAGGAGATGATGGGGAATCATCCATAAAGGAATCATCAAGTAGGGTGAAGGATAGAATGGAGGGTGATGAGGTCACAGCTGGTGGAGGGTAGGAGAACAATGGTTGATTGAAATTGTTTTCTGGTGGTGAAAGAGCAGGTGCTGGAGATGGTGTGGATGTTGGAGATGGGCTGGATATGATGATGGTGGATGGAGCTGGAATGGTGGATGGTATGGAAGGGATGGATTGTGGAGGAGCAGAGAGGAGGCAACAAGAGCCAGCAGTGGTCATCTGCAGGAGCAGAGAACTGTGGGGGAGTGAGTGATCTTAGAGTCCTTGTGCTGAAGGAATACTGGAGGAGGGCCTGCTAGGATTGTTGATTTGTCTGTCCCACTTTCCAAAGAGGGACAAAGACAATCTCTTGGAGGCATTGATATGACACTCCAGAGGAGGACCCAGCAGGGCAGGGCACCTGTGGCCAGAAATACTCCAATGTTTCTTCCAAAGTTAACAAAACTTTTATTGATTTCCGGTTTGATGAGGTCAAAGAAATCCTCTCCCAATTCAGATTTCTTCTTATCCACAAGAGCTCCCATGAGGCAGAGCTGATATCTTGAAATTGTATCATGGGCTGAGTGCTTAGCCAGTAGCACCTTCCCAAAACATCTGCCAGGAACCTATATTCTGATAGCAGATTCTTTTGAAGAGCTTGCCTAGATTTTCCCACTGAATGACCCATTCTGGCAAGCAGTTCAAAAAACTCATCTCCAGATAATTCATCAGAATCTTCTCCATTTATCAACCCAAAAACTTCTGATTGAATGGTTGGGGTTAAGGGTACCTGAGTTCCAGATAGATCAACAATGGTAGAGTATCTTGTTGATGGGCAGTATAAACCCCTCCTTTATC